>JADBJO010005487.1:62500-65000 GCA_016801955.1 Conus betulinus
TTACTGTCCTGACTCTATAATCAGGTGCACCCCTGAGACAGGTATTGCTGTCCTGATTCTATAATCAGGTGTACCCTGAGACAGGTATTACTGTCCTGAGTCTATAATCAGGTGCACCCTGAGACAGGTATACTGTCCTGACTCTATAATCAGGTGCACCCTGAGACAGGTATTACTGTCCTGACTCTATAATTAGGTGCACCCTGAGACAGGTATTACTGTCCTGACTCTATGTACCCTGAGACAGGTGTTACTGTCCTGACTCTATAATCAGGTGCACCCTGAGACAGGTGTTACTGTCCTGACTCTATAATCAGGTGCACCCTGAGACAGGTGTTACTGTCCTGACTCTATAATCAGGTGCACCCTGAGACAGGTGTTACTGTCCTGACTCTATAATCAGGTGCACCCTGAGACAGGTGTTACTGTCCTGACTCTATAATCAGGTGCACCCTGAGACAGGTATTATTGTCCTGACTCTATAATCAGGTGTACCCTGAGACAGGTGTTACTGTCCTGACTCTATAATCAGGTGCACCCTGAGACAGGTGTTACTGTCCTGACTCTATAACCAGGTGTACCCTGAGGCTCCCACCACTCAGCCATCGAGGATCCACGAGGCAAAGTCCCACCACTCTGAATGACGGGGATGAGAAAAAAAAATAATGACTGCAGGCCCCTGATTTTCGGCTGTAGTTTAATTCGACAGAACTGACTGTCTTGAAAGTCACTCTGCTCCGTAAATTATCACTACAGGAAAATTTCAGTCTGCACGTGATGATTTAGAGCTACTCAGTTTCGCAAAGATTCTCTGAAATTATTAGTTCATAAGTTTCATAAGTATTCCATTAAAGAAAGACAGAAAAAAAGAAAGAAAGAAAGAAAAAGAAAAAAAAGAAAGAAAGAAAAAAGAAAGAAAGAAAGAAAAAGAAAGAAAGAAAAGAAAGAAAGCAAGAAAGAAAACTCCACTTTGCGAGTCCTCGCTCTTCACCGTCATGTAATTTAGGCGGATTACATTCTGATATTCATGAATGACTAGACTGGTTTTCTCGTGAAAAGGAATAGGCCCTGCTCTAGCGATTCATACTCGTCAACCCCATTTCATGCAGTGTTAGACACAGGAGGCTGGAATCATACTACATCTGTTCACCTTGCTTCGCTGCTGTTATTCCTGCAGAGTCTGCGGCCGAAAGTGCCTCAAATGTTCTGAGGACAGATTCAGCTGAGATCAACTGTATGAATGTCGTGTCACACAAAAAGCTGCAAGCATTGCTGCCGACAGTTGTCATGTTCTTTCAAAAACAAAACAAACAAACAAAACTACAATGTTCTTGCATCTGGATAATAAAGATTCCAGATTCCAGAATTCCAAACAAATAGAACTGAAAACTAAAAACAGTTTCGTTCCCAGTTCCCTCAAACTCCTGAATCAAAAACTGAACTTTCAAGAAGACCCGGCTCAGTAAGCTTGTGTGTGTGTGTGTGTGTGTGTGTGTGTGTGTGTGTGTGTGTGTGTGTGTGTGTGTGTGTGTGTGTGTGTGTGCTATTCTCTGTGTATAAGTGGGTGGGTGGGTAGGATGGGTGGGGGTGGCCCGGTGGCTGAGTGGGTTTGACTTGTGATTTGTCTAACATAGATCCATAGTCATGTTTAGATGGCCTGTCTTAATTTCTCTTTGGAGATAATAAAGTGTTCTTGACTTGACTTGATTCTGGCAAATGACTTACTGCTTACTTTTCTGGCCAGCTGACCGGAGATTCCAAGAATTCACAAAATATGATGCACAGTGTGGGTGTGGGACAGACTTATATACACTCGGGGTGTGACTTCTACAGTAAGCCGACACTATACATAGCAAAAATGGAGAAATAAATAAATAAATGAATAATGAATGAATTAATACATACATACATACATACATACATAGAACACAAATTACCTCACGCCCGAAACACACACACACACACACACACACACACACACACACACACACACACACACACCACACACACACACACACACACACACACACACACTCTCTCTCTCTCTCTCTCTGTCTCAATTCTCTCTTCTCAAAACTTATTAAAAAAAATCTTTTTCAATTTTTAGTCGAGAAATGCAGTTTGAAAAATTGCATAAGTAACATTCTGAACATTCAGTACCCATTGAAAAAACTTTCGGTTACACCCAAACTCACAAAGCCTTCGGAATTTTGAGTTTAATTAGAAAGAAAATCATCGCGTTTTTATGTCCTGTTTCAGCTTCAGTCAGGAACAAACATTGTGGAGATGCTCTGCTTTCTCAGCCAGGGTGTTATTGATAGCCAGCCAAAAACAGACAGCCAGCCAGCCAGCCAGACAAACAGACAGACAGACAGACAGACAGAGAGTCATTCAGGGTGAAAGCTTTACACGGCCTTGACATGGGTGGGGTGGGGTGTGTGTGTGTGTGTGTGTGTGTGGGGGGGGGGGGGGGGGGGGGGGGGGGGGGGCGGGACACGCG
>JADBJO010005487.1:73641-81141 GCA_016801955.1 Conus betulinus
GTCCACTCACCACACATTCTCTCTCTCTCTCTTTGTCTCTTCTGTTTTTGGTCTGTCTGTGTCTGTCTGTCTGTCTGTCCTCTCTCTCTCTCCTCTCCTCCTCCCCGATCAAATCGCTCACCTCTGTCTTCCCCTCTCCTCTCCTCTCTCTCTCTTCTTCCTCTCTCTCGTCCTCACTCCCTCTCTCAACACACACAGCACACCCACACACCACACAGACCCACACACACCCACACACACCACACCCACGCACACACGACACACACACATGACAACACACACACCACACAACACACTCACTCATCAGTGGGGCACGGGTGGAGTCGGTACCACGGGGGACGCACAACTCACTCACACACGCGCGTCAGCGGTCAGCACACACGCGTTCCACGAACTATAGTAGGTGACAAATTAAGAGCGACGGAACAGCACTACGTGTGTTTAACATTAAACGATCCACACAAATCTGGGAGCGAGAAGAAAAATGAGATGTCCGGATTTAAGGCCAAACGTGCAGGAGACAAATTTCATTGCGGGCCAGTTTCCAAAAGAAGAAAACTAAAGGGAAAGAAACAAAGCCTCTTCTATCATTGTATGGTACATCAGTATTGCCAGAAACTCCACACCTATGATTGACTCACGTATGCTACAAAGAGGATCTATGTCATCATCATGTTTAGGTTGTAAACTCTCTGTGTGTGTGTGTGTGTGTGTGTGTTGTGTGTGTGTGTGTGCGCGCGCGCGCGCGTGTGGGTGTATGTACATGCGTGCGTGTGCGTGTATGTCTGTGTCTGTGTCTGTGCGTGCGCGCGTGCGAGCGTGTGTGTGTGTGTGTGTGCATGAGCGCGTGCGTGCGTGCGTGTGTGTGTGTATGTGTGCGTGCGTGCGTGTGTGTGTGCTCGCGCGTGCGCGCGCGTGTGCGTGTATGTGTGTGTGCGTGGGTGTTGAGAAATATATAAAAAACAGATGTTTATCGTTTGGTAGCGAATCCAGCGGACTAAGTACAGTGAAAAACAGCAAACTAAACAGCACTACTTGTTTCCAGAACACGTTACCGAGAAGTACGAATGTATCATCAGTGTGTCTGGCCTTGTGACTGGAATCAAACTTCTGCATACAGGCTGATACTCCTGCGGACACTCCCTGTATAGACAAACAAGGATTAATCCCATCTACCCAACAAAGGGAGTGGATTTTTTGTGTAGATGACCATTTTTTATCCCGCCATTAAGGCAACCATACTCCAACTTCGGGGAAGGTGCATGCTATGTGTAACGTGTCATCCATACCAACGGCCAAACTGGCCTTCTCTTCCGAAAGTTGGTGATGGGATTTTACGTGTGTGCAAGATGTGCGTGCGTTCACACACGGAACCTCGGTTTATAATCTCATTCGAAGGACTGTATGGGAAATGGAGTCAGAACCAATGTTAACTCCGAGGGAAAAAAATTCCCCCTGTACTGAAACGGCCCGGCGGAGATTCGAAACCCGCAAACACAAGATTACGAGTCCGGCGCTCTACCACTGAGCTATTCCGGCCCCACCCGGAATCAAACGAACTTAAACAGCACTTAGCAATAAAGACCGGGAATAAGGAAACAGTGTCAAATAAAATAAACGGTGTCAGTTAGTCTGGAAGGTAACGAAAATCTGGAACAAATCTAAGCTAAGACGCTGATGTGGCGAAATATCAGACAAGACTGAGCCTGTACAAAAAAAAAAAAAAAAAGAAAGAAAAGAAAAAGAAAAAGACCTCAAATTATCTCGTTTGTGATGTGAGAACACGTTTTGTGAGGATAATTTGACCGGTCGTTTCCATTTCGTGCAAACGGGGCTGGATTTAGCCGTTTGAAAGTAAACCGACACTTCACATGTAACCAAGACAATTCTGGAACTTGGAGGATTTTTTTTTTCCCTAGAGGAAGCGGTGACAGGGTTTGATCTCTATCATGCTGCATGCCCAGTGGGTTTTTTTGGTTGTTGTTTTTTTCTCTCACTTCGAAGCTCTGCTGCTTTTTTCTTCTGCACATTTCTGTTCTTTTTGCCTGTACACCATGATTAAGGTAAGCCTGTGATTTTTCTTCTCTTCGTCAAATTATTATGACTCTTTCATTTCTTTTTCGTGTAGTCATCGACCTATTAAACTTACTTTTATGCAAACCGTTTACTTTCGTTTATTGTGTTGTCTCCTGTATGTCAGTAATTCTCCTCTCGTTTTTTGGATCGTCAAGCATCGCCTTTATTTCGAGTACTCATGTCTTCCTTTATTTCGATTATTTATGACATCCTTTATTTCGATTATTTATGACATCCTTTATTTCGACTATTTATAACTTCCTTTATTTCGATTAATTATAACTTCCTTTGTTTCGATTAGTTATGTCTTCCTTTATTTCGACTATTCAAGGCCTCCTTTTTCCGATGACGACGACAACAACAAGAATAAAAATCATAATGAAAACCAACATCATCATCATCATCATCATTATCATCATCATCATCATTATTATCATCATAACAATTCCACGGGAAGTGCCCTGGCAACGATATTCCGTAGCTTTATGAGTGGTACCGAGCAGAAATTGACGACAGGGAATCCACACACCGATGCCAGAATTGATCAACTGGTCAGAGTGAATAAGAGAGAAACATGGACAAACTGAAGCCAGAATTGATCACCTGGTCACAGTGAGTGAGACAGAACATGGACAAACTGAAGCCAGAATTGATCACCTGGTCACAGTGAGACAGAACATGGACCAGCTGAAGCCAGAATTGATCACCTGGTCACAGTGAGTGAGACAGAACATGGACCAGCTGAAGCCAGAATTGATCACCTGGTCACAGTGAGTGAGACAGAACATGGACAAACTGAAGCCAGAATTGATCACCTGGTCACAGTGAGTGAGACAGAACATGGACAAACTGAAGCCAGAATTGATCACCTGGTCACAGTGAGTGAGACAGAACATGGACAAGCTGAAGCCAGAACTGATCACCTGGTCACAGTGAGTGAGACAGAACATGGACCAGCTGAAGCCAGAATTGATCACCTGGTCACAGTGAGTGAGACAGAACATGGACCAGCTGAAGCCAGAATTGATCACCTGGTCACAGTGAGTGAGACAGAACATGGACCAGCTGAAGCCAGAACTGATCACCTGGTCACAGTGAGTGAGACAGAACATGGACAAGCTGAAGCCAGAATTGATCACCTGGTCACAGTGAGTGAGACAGAACATGGACAAGCTGAAGCCAGAATTGATCACCTGGTCACAGTGAGTGAGACAGAACATGGACCAGCTGAAGCCAGAATTGATCACCTGGTCACAGTGAGTGAGACAGAACATGGACAAGCTGGGCCCGGGGTGCACAGCAATCAGGCTGGATGAACAGATAGAAAAGATGGTGGGAAAGAAACCGGCTGAAGCACTGTGTGTGTTTTTGTGTGTGTGTGTTTGTGTGTGTGTGTGTGTGTGTGTGTGTGTGTGTGTGTGTGTGTGTGTGTGTGTGTGTGTGTGTGTGTGTGTGTGTGTGTGTGTGTGTGTGTGTGTGTGTGTGTGTGTGTGTGTGTGTGTGTGTGTGTGTGTGTGTGTGTGTGTGTGTGTGTGTGTGTGTGTGTGTGTGTGTGTGTGTGTGTGTGTGTGTGTGTGTGTGTGTGTGTGTGTGTGTGTGTGTGTGTGTGTGTGTGTGTGTGTGTGTGTGTGTGGTGTGTGTGTGTGTGTGTGTGTGTGTGTGTGTGTGTGTGTGTGTGTGTGTGTGTGTGTGTGTGTGTGTGTGTGTGTGTGTGTGTGTGGTGTGTGTGTGTGTGTGTGTGTGTGTGTGTGTGTGTGTGTGTGTGCGAGTGTGTGTGTGTGTGTGTGTGTGTGTGTGTGTGTGTGTGTGTGTGTGTGTGTGTGTTGTAACACAGTCTTTAATCAAATGATTGGACAGTTGACAAGAGCACAGAAAGAGAACAATGCACGAAGTCGCTGGAGTGTAACAGCACTGCTCTAAGTCAGTCTTCCATTTTCAAAACCAGAGCAAAGTCGACCAGTAAACAACCATGTATGAAATATACAATGAAGAAAGAAAGTAAACCAAGAAAAATGAAACATCTGCAATACTCTTCCGCCTTTTGTCCCCATTTCTTCACAATAGAAATTACGAAAATTATGACGCCCTGGATTTTGAAAGCGGAGAAAGAAGAAAAGAACATAATGTGTGGTACAGACTGTAACAAGGAAAGTGAGAAGGAAACGCAGGCAGAAGACAGACGAAGACAATGTTCCAAATTTGAAAGACGAACCGAATAAAGAAGACATTCTTTGACCAGCACAAAACCCCTCCACATGACAAGACTGAATGCAGGCGTGACAGACGAAGACTTATGACCTTCAGAGTGAAAGATGATGTGTGATATCATTATGCAGACCTCTGCAGATTCCCTTGCTCCATCCTCTATGGTTCACTGTGGCATGGAATCCAGTTTCGACAAGCTGCTGCCTAGACTGACACACTTCAAGGTATCCTGGAGATGTGAGCGTCTTTCTGCTTCCATATGACACAGGCAGTTCAATCCTTTGTTTTGATGAACTTTTAGTACAAAAAAAAAAGACTACAACGGAATAAACAATCAAGATGGATGAAACTGTATGACTGCAGGATTCAGATGATAACACAAAAAGAAAAACATGATGCACAGTCCGCCTCTCCCTCATCATTTGCAAGGTTACTGTTTGATAGCCAATGGCAGCAGTGTCTTTACAGATAACCAGTGCCTGCTCTCCATTATGCCTCTAGAGCAGAGTATGAAATTTTTTTCAGATCTAAGATTTTACAGTAGAAATATTTGTTAAACAAAGTTTTCGGTGTGTTTTTAGATGATGCATTTTAAAAAGTTGTTCTCTCTCTCTCTCTCTCTCTCTCTCTCTCTCTCTCTCTCTCTCTCTCTCTCTCTCTCTCTCTCTCTTTAATGACTTGTGAGTTGATTTCAAAGCGGTGACAGCCCTGACTTGGCCTTTTGCAGTCTGCTGAGCTATAAGCAACCTTACCTTTACATTATCTACCTCAAGAGTAGACATGACAATCGTGATTATTCCTTTGATGCATATTATCAGTACGACGTAAAGTCCAAGCAAATCATAAGGCAGTTATCACTGAATGTCAGGGTACATGGCTGTGAATACCCTTTCCAATTCATTACTGGTGAACCAAAATTAAAAAAGGGCTGATCTTTTGACGCCACTGAGGCTCCATACCTTCCACCGTTGACATCCGAGAGAAATGGAAATGGAAAATAGTTTATTCAGGTTAGGCCACAGCCCCTGCTGACATCAGAGAGAGAGAGAGAGAGAGAGAGAGAGAGAGAGAGAGAGAGAGAGAGAGAGAGAGATGGTGGGGTGGAGAGAGAGAAAGAGAAGAAAAAGAAAGAAAAGAGGGGAGAGAGAGAGAACACCAAAGGACGTCCTGTTGGTGTTGTTGTCAAAGCAGGATTTCCTTGACACACTCCCCTCCAAGACGGATGGCGAGTGCTGCTAATGTAGACAGGGCAGGACGGGGCAAAGAGATGAGGGGGGAAAGAGTGTGTGTGTGTGGTGTGTGTGTGTGTGTGTGGGGGGGGGGGGGGGGGGGGGGGGGGGGGGGGGGGGAGGCGGGGGCGGGGGGTGGGATGGAGGGGGGAGATTTTACGTAGGCACTAATGACAGATGATTCGCATTGTTTACTGCGTGTCACTAATGACAGATGAATCGTCCCACACTCACTCGTCCCTCACTCCTCTCTCTCTCCTCTCTCTCTCCTCCTCTCTCTCTCTCCTCTCTCTCTCTCTCTCTCTCTCTCTCTCTCTCATACATTACACACACACACCGGTAAATTTCTCTCTCTCTCTCCTCTCTCTCTCCTCTCTCTCTCTCTCTCTCTCTCTCTCTCTCTCTCTCCTCTCTCATACGCATGCACGCACGAACGCACGCACGCATGCACCCACCTCCACTCCCGCGCGCGAGCGCGCGCGCACACACACACACACACACACACACACACACACACATACACACGCACAGAGTAAAACTGTCTCTCATACATGTCTCGCGCGCGCGCGCGCCGCACACACACACACACACACACACACACACACGCACGCCACACACACACACACACACACACACACACACACACAACAACACACACCAACACACACACACACACACACACACACACACACACACCACACACACACACTGGTAAAACTCTCTCTCTCTAACATACTCACACACACACACACACACACACACACACACACACACACACACACACACACACACACACTCACATACACACACAACACACACACAACACACACACACACACACACACACACACACTACACACACACACACACACACACACAATGGTAAAACACACACACCCCACACACACACACCAACACACACACCCACGCATGTCACTCACAAACTCCACACACACACGCCTGTCCACACACCTCTCGCTCTCTCTCTCTCGCTCCTCTCTCTCTCTCTCTCTCTCTCTCTCTCTCTCTCTCTCTCTCTCTCTGACATGTTTAAGACACCACTGACAACTTCATGTCATAGATGCGTTCCTTGACGATGATTTATATGCTTCATCGTTTTGATTTATTTCACTCAGAATATCGTGGAGACCAAAATGCACATCAGGGCTCGTGTCCTGCCTGTGCGTTTTACAACGTGAAGCACTTATCCTGTGGGTGTTGGTATGGCTAAGGGAACCAGACCACGCAACGCAGAAGTCAACCTACTGACCAGACAAAATATGATCCAACAGCAAACAAGATGCAAAGCATATAAACGTACTCCCAGTTTAGATCTATCTTGAATACGCGTGTAAAAAAAAAAGTCACAATCAAACCTACGTCACAGTAAAAAACAAACAAACAAACAAACAAACAAAACGCCATAATCAAACATGCGTCATAATGTATTTCGTCATTGAGATAAGAAATCAGCGAAGTACTTTCAGAGATATTCCATAAAGAAGAAACAACCGTTTTGGGCCGTTATAGCCGTTAGTAACGGATATTCTGTTAAAATAAAACATCGGGCATCATCTGTGACCCATAATGAACATACCTACAAATTTTCAGAAAGATCGGCTCAGAAGTTTTGTCTGGAGCGAGTGGAACACATTTTGACCACGGACAGACAGACAGACAGCATTTCTTCGTTCCCATTGTAAAGTACTTCCTGTTCTATAAGAACTGGGAGTACGAAAATAACGTAGGTAATAACAATGACAAAGACGAAGGAGGAAGAGTAGAAGGGGAAGAGGGAGAAAGGGGGAAAAATAGAAAAGATAGTGTTAAGAGCGAGCTTCAAAATACACTCAAGACCAACAACTTGTCCGCATCTGACCCTGAGTGGCTTCAAAAACAGACCGGTGCACTCAGAAGTCTTTTCATTGGCTCTCCTTCTCTCCTTCAGAAGTCTTTTCATTGGCTCTCCTTCAGAAGAGCATGCCGCAAAC
>JADBJO010005487.1:88641-91141 GCA_016801955.1 Conus betulinus
TAAACCATTTTACCCTTTGACCATGGGGCCACTTCACCCTAGTCACTAGTAATGTGTGAGGTTTTCACTATTATCATGACGAGGAGTACATTCCCACAGAGACAGATCCATCGTTTACACTGTATACACTGGTATACTGGGTCACTGTGTAGGTGACCAGCACCAGCAAAATGAGGCTGAAGTCGCCATCGGTCATGGTATAGTCAGCATTATCCCTTCCCATTATCTTAGGTAGTGAGTCAACACGCGTTGGCAGTCAACGTCCTCTCTTTGTGGCCTGTCAAGGGCGGTAAATCTCCCTGGTTATGGGGCTTTATGGTCTTTCGTCATGACTTCATGATTTGTTACGTGTGTGCATGATATTTCGTCATTCACTCCCTGTCATGTGACAGCCAGGTATGACGTCTTGTCATGTGACGGGCAGGTATGTTATTTTGTCGTAACTCTCTGTCATGTGACGGGCAGGTATGTTATCTTTGTCATAACTCTCTGTCATGTCAAGGTCAGGTGTGATATCTGGTCATAACTCTCTGTCATGTCAAGGTCAGGTGTGATATCTTGTCATAACTCTCTGTCATGTCAAGGTCAGGTGTGATATCTTGTCATAACTCTCTGTCATGTCAAGGTCAGGTGTGATATCTGGTCATAACTCTCTGTCATGTCAAGGGCAGTGTTGATAATGATGATGATGAGAAGGAGGAGGAGAAGGAGGATAACAACAACGATTACGACAACGATACCAGCAATAACAATAACAAAGAGACAAGATGATAATGATGATAGGACGACGATGATGATGATGATGATGATGTCAACAAGCATAACCCATTGTTCGCATAGGAAACAAAAAACTCGAACCTCTGTCTCCATGTCTCTAAAGTACAAATCGCACAGTATCTTGTCGTCATATTCTAAAAAGACGAGAAAAGAACAGAAAAGACAGAAAGAAAGGAGGGAACAATGTAATATGGCAAAAGCTGTTTTTATCTTAAAATTGCACAGTATCTTCTCGTCATATTTTAAGAAAGACGAAAAAAAGAACAGAAAAGACAGAAAGAAAGGAGGGAACAATGTATAAAAACTGTTTTTATCTTTAAATTGCACAGTATCTTGTCATATTTCAAAAAAAAAAGAGGAGAAAAAGAACACAAAAGAGAGAAAGAAGGGAGGGAACAATGTAATAGGATAAAAACTGTTTTTATTTTAAAAATCGCACAGTATCTTGTAATATCTATCTAAAAAAAAAAAAAAGACGAGAAAAGAGAACAGAAAAGACAGAAAAAAGGGAGGGAACATGTAATATAACAAAAAGTGCTCTATCCATTTTTTGACATGTCGTCCTTTCCACTGGGTGTGTAAAATAACATGAACAAACATGCATGGCCTATTTTGTTTATTTCAATAAAATCATGAAATATAGAGGAAGAAAAAATGCCAGATGCACACTCATACCAGCGACCTCCTTCCTGTCAACCTAGTTCAAGGGCCAGCCTCACGGTGAAGACTTTTGCCACGTAGGACCCTAACAGCTCTGTCGTCCTAGTGAACGTTTTGCAAGCTTCACACGTAAGGCAAGTCATCTCTGACAGTGTCTGCCGCTCATCTCTGCATGATTTGTTGCTCTGTATATTTGGGCCCACAGATACACTTCAGACATTTCCCCTTCATCAACAGACGGCGGGCAGACAGCTGGTGAGAGAGCGTGGAGCCAGTGTCTGTCAGGAATGGAACTGTGTCCACCTACCTCGCTTCAGGGACAATTACCGGTATGCAAAGTGCACACTTTGAAGGTGACTGGGATCAGTGCATTTTTTTTTCTCCTTTTAACTAGAAGAAGTATTTTCTGCCCCCAAACTGCCAAATACTGAGCATTCAACCAAGTGGCTAATATAAACAATTTCAGATGATAATGATAATGATGGATACTATCATCATCATCATCATCATCATTATCATTATCATTATCATCATCATCATCGTTGTTGTTGTTATGATTGTTATTGTATTTATTGTTATCATCATCATCATCATCATTATTATCATTATCATATTGTTATTATTTCTATTACTATTATTATTGTTATTGTCATTATCATCATCATTATCATCATCATTATTATTACTATTATCATCATTGCTGTTGTTGTTATTATTAATATATATTATTTATCATTATCATCATCAGTGTTAAGGGGGGGGGGGGGGGGATCTACTTTAACGTGAATAATAAAACAGATGTTTGACCGCAGATCTTCTGTAAAAAGAAAATGTCTTTGAAGATTCTCAGAAGATTAAAAAAAAAAACCGAAGATTAAAGAAAAACAGACCGAAAAACGTTGTTGATATTTGTACTGTTTTTTCTTGTTGAATATCTTTATTATTTTATATACGTTAACGTGGCCAGGCAATCAGATCCGATGATCTTGCTACAACAATCCCCGGGGAACTACTGAGGGAGAGAGCCGGTGGGGGGAGGGAGGGGGACGGGGAGAGGAGAGAG
>JADBJO010005487.1:93641-101141 GCA_016801955.1 Conus betulinus
AAGAAAGAACGCAACCATGGCTTTACCCTCCAAGTGTCTGATGCCTGAACCGCTGTCACGATGGACAGACACCACACACATTTCACTGCCACCATTGTGCAGACTCCTCCTCCTCCCTCCCTTTTCCTCCTCCTTTCCCCCCAGTGCCACTCCTCCTCCCCCTCCCCTCCACTCCCCCACCTCCGCACTCTCACACACCTCCGCCCTCTCCCTCCAAGCCCCACATGGTGTGTGGTTGGTGGGCTGGCACGGCGCGTCCTTTGTGTCTTCGTCACGATGTGACATGGACATGGCTGCGTCACGGAACATCCCTGCCCCCACCGCTGTCTGTTTGTCTGTCAGTCACACCCAGTGTGTGTGTGTGAGAGGGGTGAGAGGGGGAAGCGAGCGGTGAATCCACCTTGACAGGAAGGAGTCTCCTTTCCTTCGCCCTGTGAGGATTTCTGGTGCAGGGGGCTTGTTTTGGTGTCAGGGGGTGTGTGTGTGTGTGTGTGTGTGTGTGCGCGCTCGCGCGCGCGCACTTTGACGTAGTTTATAACAAGGTGCTGAAGAAACAAAACTTTTCGTTGAGTCTCGCGAAAAAAAAAAATATAATGAAAAGGCTGAAACTGTGTGAAATGTTCAAGATGGTTCAACAGTGAGTTCATAATGAAATATCGTATTGTGACAGTGGTTTCTTGTCTGACTCGCGTTAAATTTAACAGAGGGACATTAGTAGAAACTTATACTTTACATGGTGTGATTCAGCTTTTTCATGGGGAAATTTATTCGTGTTTTCTACGTGAACTCTAAAAAGAAAATCAAAGTTTGAAAATGGTGATGGTCTGACGTCAGCTCAACCTATAGAGCAGGAGTGTGCTCAGAACTGAAGCACGGCACTGAAAGTAAAGCGCAGAAGGAACAATTAGACAGACCTGAATCCGTTCGTTACACTCTGGAGAGGAGCAGTTCCAGTGATTAACCATGCTGATTTGCCGCCGTTGCCGTCGCCAAAATCTTCTTCCCAAGCTACGTGCTGAGAATAGCAGTAAATCGAACAGTCTCCAGCTGCTGCAAATCAGTGTCTGCGTGGTGACGTAGAATATCTCATTCTTGAAGAGTGACCTTTTATCGCTGAATGGGACTTAGAATACCTTGCTCTTGAAGAGTGACCTTTCATCGCTGACTGGGACTTGAATATCTCACTCCTTAAGAGAGACTTACTGTCGCTGACTGCTTTCAGTCTAGAAGTGGGTCTTGTTCACAGAGCTGAGAAGATCCATTTCTTTCTCCACCCGAGATTCACACCTGCTGGACGATCCTGAAAAACTCTCTCAGACCACGGCGGGGACAGTGAGAACCATGAGGTGCTGTGACTGCCCACAACTGACCGGGTGGTCAGTTCCTGATTCCTCCCATCACCAGCATTGACGGGCCCTCGGAATGAGAAGCAGAACAGTTCTGTCTGACGAAGGTGATGGGGAGCTTGGCTGTTGCTGATAGGAAGTGTAGATGACCAGGAAGGGGGGCAGGAAGCGGTGGAACTGGACCACTGTTGCCACTGGCTGCCAGCACGTGTCCTTGTGGTGGAAGGAGATCAGCTGCCTTGAGGGTGAAAGGTGAGTTTTTTTTTATGGGGTTATGGGGGTAAAGGTCAGCTCTCTAAGAGCTCCTAGGCCAAATGTGAGCTGAATGTGGAATGCTGTGAAAACAATGAACACGTGTGTTTGAAGAAGTCTGAAAAACACATTTCCGCTCCTCTCAGGAGCTTCCGCAATCCTTTCGGCCAGTTAGTCGGTTAACTGGTCAATCGGTCAGTCTAAAAGTTAAATGGATAATTATCAGTCAGTCAGTCAGTCAGTTTGTTAGTTCGTATGTTTGTTTGTTTGTTAATTAGTTACATTCAGGCTTAACATCAGCACTGGCCAAAAGGTGACATGTCCAGGGAAGATAACTCTTCCCGATGAATGGAGGTAAGGAATCCATGGTTCGTTCGTTCGTTTTTGTTCGCGAGTCAGTTCTATTCAGGCTAAGCTGGCACCGACCAACAGGTCATGAAACCGAGGATAAAACGGGAGGAGGGGGGGGGGGAGTATAATTATCCGAGGAGGCGAAGTAAGGAATCCTTCTAGCACTATCTTGACACTATCAGAACGACGACACGTTAAGATGGCCATTAAAATGATTTTTCTTTTTCCTTTTTAAATCAACGCGGGGTGCGAACGGGAATCGGTCTCTCTAGGACAGACTGGGGTACTCGGTGCATGACTTCTATGCAGTGCTGTTACTCGCTGGTATATTTCAGTCCGCCGGTCTTCACAGTGGACCGGAAGAAGCTGTCTTAAAAAGGAACAATAATATGTGGGAGGTTTCACGGCTTACCAGTGGCGCAAGTCTTTGGTGGGGTACCTTTCTGTCCCACTGCAGACCACCATTCGTTATTTCTGTGGCCACCCTGTTTTCATGCTGACGGGTTTACCATGTTCACCGGCCCCTTACTAGCTACCAGGACTTGGAGATGAATACTTTAACGAACTGGAATCTTTCTGTCTTTATTCCTTCCTCTCACCCCCACCCCCAACACCCATCCCCTTCTCACCGCCATCCTCCCCACGCCACACACACACACTCTCTCTCTCACACCTCCCTCTCTCTCTCTCTCTCTCTCTCTCTCTCTCTCTCTCTCTCTCTCTCTCTCTCTCTCTCTCTCTCTCTCTCCATAATGCCCCTTTCCCTCCCTTCGTCTCGCTTCCTTGTTTTTGCTCTTGAAAGGAGGTGTCAGTTGTTTTTCCGTCACCTGCCTTCTGATATAAATGTATTATCTTTGTTAATGGTTTGTCGTCTGTGTTTTTACAGCCCGTTCCTCACAAAGGGCTGGGATCACGTGACAAAAAGCATTTAAAAAAAAAAAAGCATGTATACGCTTATCTGTCTTCTTCATAAATAAAGAGTATGTCTTGCTTTATCTTGTCTGGTTTACCCTTCCCTTCCTCTCCCCTCCCCCTCTCCCGAATCTCCCCTCCTCTCCCTTGACTCTGTGTGTGTGTGTGTGTGTGTGTGTGTGTGTGTGTGTGTGTGTGTGTGTGTGTGTGTGTGTGTGTGTGAGAGAGAGAGAGAGAGAGAGAGAGAGAGAGAGAGAGAGAGGGAGAGAGAGAGAGAGAGTGAAGAGCAATCACGAAGTCAGACGCATGTTCTCGTTACCATGGTGACATGGCGATGCTTCTGCTATTTGTCTCGCTGAATGAATCACGTCTGTCGTGCTGGTAATCACATTTTGTGTGATTTATAATAAAGTGCGGTTTTTCCGCCTTGCTTGTGGTAGAGGTCATTGGGGATAGGGTAGTGTGGTGGGAAATGTCTGGTTAGGTTGAATAAAAGATAGGAAAGAGATTCCGATTGATAGGACAACACACAGTTTTTTTGTCTAAACACATATGACCTCGGTTCAATAATCTTGCTGTCCTCTCTCTCTCTCTCTCTCTCTCTCTCTCTCTCTCTCTCTTCTCTCTCTCTCTCTCTCTCTCTCTCTGTGTAGTGTGTGTGTGTGTGTGTGTGTGTGTGTGTGTGTGTGTGTGTGTGTGTGTGTGCGTGCGCGCGCGTGTGTGTGGTTTAGCGTACGTGCACGCTCGCACATGTTGTATGTATGTGTACTTGCAGCGTTCGTGTGTATGTATGTGTGTGTGTGTGTGTGTGTGTGTGTGTGTGTGTGTGTGTGTGTGTGTGTGTGTGTGTGTGTGTGTGTGTGTGTGTGTGTGTGTGTGTGTGTGTGTGTTGTGTGTGTGTGTTGTGTATGTGTGTGTGTGTGTTGTGTGTGTGTGTGTGTGTGTGTGTGTGTGTGTGTGTGTGTGTGTGTGTGTGTGTGTGTGTGTGTGTGCACCTGTGAATGTGTGTGTGCGCATGCGAGAACGAAAACAACAGCTACAGCAAATTTCCATGATGAAAACGGAACAAAACCAAAATGAAAGTATAAACAGCAACCTTACAATATCTCTCACGCTCAGATGATATACTGGGCATAAGTGTAAAAACAAAGATGGCTGCTTCTACTACTTTGTAGGAATCAACTGGTCTCTTAGACGGTTTAAAATAGCGCAAGACAATACACAAATGGACTTCATCTTCACATACATCTTCACTTGCTGGACAAACTATGATCGCGTTCATTATGCTGCTTGTAGCGATTACGAGAAACAGATGTGTCAGAAATACCAGATTAAAATCATTATCATTATGCATTTATAAAGTTTATCCATTGTCATGATACATACATGGAACACAGTGGAGCAATAAAGCTGCATATGCAAATTAATTCTGGTCCTATCCAAAAGATAAATATTCCACACTGGCCACCTGTGCAGCCTATCATTCTGTGCAAAGCAAACGTGAAAAAAAAATTCATCTCCTTTACACTCTAATTCAATATACATATCCTAGCCCAAGTTCATATGGTTTATTCTTTGTCGCCCATTTACTTTGTCCCTTTCTTCTGAATCATATATAACGTGTTATAAGCTTTTTTTCCCCCACTCTTGCATCGGTGTGTAGAGTTTCAGCCCAAAATGAATGCTCCTAAGAATACAGCGTGAACAATTGGATATCTATTTGTGGGAGAGAGAGAGAAAGAGAAAAGGAGACCTAGCAGAGGCAGAGGCAGAGGGCGGGGGGGGGGGGGCAGGAGAGGGAGAAGATGAGAGAGAGAGAGAGAAGAGAGGGGAAAGAGAGCAAGCAAGCGAGCGAGCAAGCGAGAAAGAGAAAGAGAAACAGACAGACAGGCTGACAGAGACAGAGAGAGACAGAGAAACAGACAGTGAAGAGACGGTAGAAGAGACAGACAGACAAACAGACAGACAGACAGACAGACAGGCAGGCGGACAGACAGACAGACAACAGACTAGTGTCACTTGACGTACGAAGGCATTCGTCCACATTAAGTCCCGAGGGCATGATGATGGGGGACATAACAACGTTACACAATCAGTTCGCGTCAGGAGGAGTGGGACAGCCAGCAGTAAACATCCCTTGACAGCTGAAACGTGTTATTGTCAGCATTCATCCGCCCCTGGAATCTCCTATCTCGCACAACACAGCTCATCTTGCCTCATTCTTTACCTACATTGTTGCCCTGCCTACGTTGATGAGGGGGATACGAGTACCTGCCAAAAAAAAAAAAAGAGATCGGTATCTCCCAAATGCCGATTAGGTGTGTTTTTTTCTTCTCTTACATGTCAGTTTCTGTTTCTCCTGCAGTTGGCTTCCAGAGGTTTTGCCAGCCTGATGAGACCTACCAGGACGAAACAGTCATCCCTTGCTTGAACGCGGTCATACACACGGTTACCTCCCATGTGGTAACTCCAACAGGAGAGGTTGGCGCCCTTTTGAATTAAAAGGTCGAACTAATGGACTGACGCTGGATGGAAAGAGTGGTTAGAACACAGGAATTGAGGCATATTGAGAAGACAGGACAAGAACGCGAACAGGACAAAGTGTTGAGAGTGTTGAGAACCTTTCAACTCTGAGGTCTTTTTGTAAATAGTCTACAACAATACAACGTTCAGACTTCACTGGCCGTGGGTTTTACGAGGCGGGAAGTTACAATAAAAAAAGAGATGAGAAGATTTTTAAAAAAGTCATAGGAAATCTTGTCTTCATACATAAAATTACACACACGCGCGCACGCGCGCACGCGAGCACGCACACACGCACATGCAAACACACACACGCACGCGCATGCATGCACGCACGCAGACAACACACACACACACACACACACACACACACACACGCGCGCGCGCGCGCGCGCGCGCGCGCGCGTGCACGCACGCACACACGCCATATACACGCACTCACGCACGCACACACACACACACGCGCCCATGTACACACGCACTCATGCACCCACGTACGTACGCACACACATACACACATACTTACATGCATACATACACAAATCATACATACACACACTTCCAGAGAGAGAGAGAGAGAGAGAGAGACAGAGACACACACACACACACATGCACTCACACACACACACACACACGCACGCACACACACACGCACACACACACACATACATACATACGCGCGCGCGCGCGCGTGCGTACTGAAACAACCTAATTTCTTATTCCATTTTCTCTTAGCTTGGCACCAGCTGCTAAGGCTCCGATATGAGTTGACAGCTGGAGAAAAAGATATGACAGAGGCGACCGAAGAACACGTACTGCCTTTCAGCATCAGAGGCCCAGCCTTGTCACTACAGTAGACTTGTTTCATTTGCCATTTGCCAAGTTTTTTCTCAAGTGTTTCGTCAGCTTTACACCTGTTTGCTTCCACCAAAGAGATTACATTCTTACTTGGGTCTGTTGGTTTCTTCGTCGTCTCTTCGGAAGATTACGAAAAAAAATACAGAGACGATTGATGAAAAGATGGAATGTTGCCTAGGATTTAAAAAAGAAAAAGCAAAAAAAAACAAACAAAAAAAAAAAAACACGATCTTCTGCAGGGGAAGTCATTTATGGGAACAGCTCGTATTCAGTGGGAGTGACCCGCCTTTTTTCGCTGCTGATAAGCATGCTTGAATTAATATTGTCCCATCAGTCAGCTTTATAGTTCAATCACAGAGAGGATAGGCCAAAAAAAATGGGTGGGAAACGGTGCGCTTATAATGCAGACAATCGATATCCCGTTATTTTTATTCTGGCGACGCATAAACGCAGGTAAACTGAGATTAGGGTAACTCTATTTGAAGTGAGAGAGAAAGTCTCTAGCTCCCCTTGATTTCTTTTCCGGAACAGGTCTTTTTTTTTTTAAGCGGATCCGGATCTCAGAGCATGAATCCAGGATGCGTCCAGAAAAAATTACGCCGGAGCCATTACACCGATATTTAACGAAACTTGGTTAAAAGATGCGTAAAACAATACTACGCAGATTGCAAACAGCACGAAAATGCTTCTCATGCCGACTGCAGTCGTGAAAGAGAGTTATTAGTTTGTGCGTTTTTGTTTTTTTTTTATTTCTGTTGTTTTGCGATGTTTGAAGAAGACATATTTCTCGAAAATCACTTGTGTTTCGTGTTTTGCGTCAAAGAAGCATTGTTTTGTATGTTCGTTTGTATTTCGTTTTGCTTTCGGAACGCTGCACTTTGTGTCAGTTTAATCTCTCTCTCTCTCTCTCTCTCTCTCTCTCTCTCTCTCTCTCTCCTCTCTCTCTCTCTCTCTCTCTCTCACACACACACGCACGCACGCGCGCTGCGCGCGCGCGCGCGCGCACACACACACACACACACACACACACACACACACACACACACACACACACACACATACACACGCGCGCGCGAGCGCGCTCAAATACGCGTACAAGCACGCGTGCACGCGCGCACAAAGCAAATATGCACCGTGGCGCGCGCGCGCACACACACACACACACACACACACACAGAGAGAGAGAGAGAGAGAGAGAGAGAGAGAGAGAGAGAGGGGGGGGGGGGGAGAGATTCTACTTCGAGATATTTTTACGCCG
>JADBJO010005487.1:121141-128641 GCA_016801955.1 Conus betulinus
AACACAGAATCTGGCTATGTATGCGTGCAGATGTGTTCATCGAGTTGTTTTTAATCACTATACATGCTTTCTCTCAATAAAAGAGCAGCTAATGTTTCATGACATATATAGAACAGGCGCATTAAGATCTCCAATTTAGGGACAGGTGAATCAAAAATTGGCAAACAAAGAATAGCCAAATCGAGAATAGGCGAATAGGAAACGGAGTGGAATTTAGGAACAGGTGAATCAAAAATAGGCGAACCTAGAATAGGCAAATCGAGAATAGTTGCGCCAACGCAAGATAAGGTGAGGCAATGTTGCTTATAGCCCAGCCGACCGCAAAGGGCCATATCAAGGCTGTCACCGCGTTGAAGTCAACTCACAAATCATTCTTTCAGACAACTCTTTCAAACACATGTTCTAAAAAACACACCCGAAATCTTGTTAAAAAAAAAAAAAAAAATCTTTCCACTGTAAAATCTCAGATCAGATGAAAAATGTTAATTAATCTCTTAAAAAAAAAAAAATCAAAAATCACATCAAGTGGAACATCTCGAACAAGGTTTTCATGGAATCTGCTGTAAAATGCCAGACAAAATTATCATTACTGAGGGGCTGAAGAAGAAGCTGTCGAGCTTTTTTTTTTTTTTTTTTTTTAATCTTGCCGTGGAATCGGAGTCGAACAGCGCACACGTAACATGCCTTCACTTGTTCGCTGGCTCCTTGTTCGTGCTTCCCGGCTTTTCAGCTGTCCGTGCGATTGGGCAAACCCGCGTGTCACGGCAATAAATCGGCCTGCCAGGATTTTGCCCCGGGCAGTTTTGTGCACTGTGTCGCTGTGTCAGTCCACACTTCCTGTCCCACATTATCGCTCAGATTCGCCAACAGTCCACAGGAACAAACGTGCAGTGATGTGATTTTCCATGCATATCTAGAAGTCGAGGAGAGAGAGAGAGAGAGAGAGAGAGAGAGAGAGAGAGAGAGTTCTGATTTTTTTTTCCTTACCGAACTAATCGTATACGTATTTAACAGGTACAAGCTATGCACATGAATAGGATGTATGTATATTTGTATGAATGTTGGTTAGTATATGTGTTTATGTGTAGGCTTTGTATCCATGTGTGTTTATTGTTCAATGTATGCGCTTTTAGAGATACATACGTAAGCTGTATACTCAGAAATGGGCACGTGGGGGACATATGCACGCGCGCATGTGTGGTGTGTGTGTGTGTGTGTGTGTGTGTGTGTGTGTGTGTGTGTGTGTGTGTGCGTGTGTGTGTGTGTGTGTGAACAGATAGATAGACAGATTCATACATAGATAGATAGATTGATGCATCTTTTTATGTTTCACAAAAACGGTTCCGTTTGATACAATAATATATGCATTTCATTGATATTTCCAGAAAGATGTAGCAGCACGTTATGTATGTTACGACTATTTCCAGAAACTATAATGCCACCCCGAACAAAAACAAGACAAACCAAGGTTCCCCAGCGCAACGGAAAGAGAACAGACAAGACAAACCCCTTCCGTGTATGGAATAAGCATTCAAGAAAGAAAACAAGCTTGTGTACTTAGAGCGAAATTCAATAGCTTTTTTGTCGTCGTTCTTGTTCTTAATCTTTGGGATTTTGTGTAAATATGGACAGTTGAGGGAAATGTTTTTTATCAGCCATATATGGCTGATAATCAGGGGCACAAGAGTTAGGCACCAGGTCGGGCAAACACTTCATGCCTGCTCCCAGCCCCTGAGCATAAATGAGGCGGACAGCGTCTGCCAAACTGAGAGGGACAGCTATCAGTGTCGATTAATTAAATGGGGGCCGGAATAGCTCAGTTGGTAGAGCCCCGGAATCGTGATCCTGGGGTTGCGGGTTCGAATTTCGGTACAGGGGGATTTTCCCTCGGAGCTAACATTGGTTCTGACTCCAGTCCCCGTACAGTCCTTCGAATGAGACTGTAAACCGAGGTTCCGTGTGTGAACGCATGCACAACATCTTGCACACACGTAAAACCCATCACCCACTGTCGGAAGAGAAGGCCAGTTTGGCCGTTGGCATGGATGACACGTTTACACATAGCATGCACCTTCCCCGAAGATAGAGTATGGCCGCCTTAATGGCAGGATATAAAAAAACGGTCATATACACAAAACTCCATTGCCTGACTATACAGGCAGTGTCCGCAGGAGTATCAGCCTGCGTAGGCAGCAAGAAAGAAATTAATTGAATATCAGTGTAAGAAACCGCCTGAACTTCGGTGTCACACTTGACTCCCCACGCTGCTGTGTCGTGTGATGTCTCAGGCAGACGTCGTCGGCGGCATCCTTCCGTCTTCAGGAGGCGATGGTGTAGCATCCGTCTGTTGGGTTTATCAGGCACACACACACGCACACGCGCGCGCACACACACACACACACACACACACACACACACACACACACACACACACACACACACACACACAGCGAGCCAACGGCTCTGTCAGCAGTCCAGCTGACCATTTCGCTCCCAGTCGGTCAACTGCCTGGGAGTATTTGTCGAATGTGTGGCGGCACCAGGTGGTCTTTGGCCCTCCGCTCTTTCTCCGACCGTCTGGCTGCTGGCAGCAGAGGACGAGTCTGCGGGTCTGGAAGGTGGCAGTCTGGCATCGCGGCCCAGTCTGGTCAGACAGCGTGTGTGTATGATTGTGATTGAATCTGGAGTTTGGGTTGCCTGGTCCAGTTCCTGAGTTTGGCGTTGGAGGTGATAGTCATTCCATCGGATTCCTAGTTTGTCTGTCTGTTTGTCTGTCTGTTTGTCTGTCTGTTTGTTTTCTGAGACACCGCGTGTTGAATGTTTCTGATTTGTTTCTTCACCTGGGTGATCTTCAAATGCTGGAAGAGGCAGCTATATAAGGTAGTGGAGACGACATTGGAATTGCAAACTCAGAACTCGATGAGCCTGTGATAGTGTCTGACTGCTCCAGATCTTAACCAAAGTAGTGGAGAGGACATTGGAATTGTAAAACCAGAACTCGATGAGCCTGTGATAGTGTCTTGCTGCTCGAGATCTTTGAGAACTGGTTTGAAAGCAGCTCCTGCATTGTTGTTGTTGTTGTTGTTGTTGTTGTTGTTGTTGTTTGTTTTAATCGACAGTTTTTGTCTGGCTGTTTGTTTGTTTTCGATAAAAGGATTATCTCCTTTGATGATTGTGCTGCAGAGCACCCCCCCCCCCCACCACCACCACCACCACCACACTCCTCACCCCCACCCGACTCCCGCCACGTGGGATACCTGGAGCTCTCTCTCAGCACAAATAGTACTTCACATTTCGAGAGTTCTCCGACAGTAACTTCCCTTTTGTCATTCTCGCACTTCGTGTTTTATTTTTTTTTCTGTTATTTACAAATTTTCTGTCTGTTTAAAAAAAACTTTTTCTTCTTTAATTTTTTGTCTAGTCACGATAATTAACATACCAGACTTGTTGTTTTAATCTTGCAATTAAGTGATGGAAATAGACAGACTGTCCACAGTGTGCATTTCCTTTATGTCGTGTCTGTTCGTGCGTGTAAGCCTTTTTTCCCCAAGTGAAGTGTTTTTTTTGGTCGTATTTCGGTATTTGGTTAAACTTGATTTCCGTCGGGGAGTTAGAAATCCAACGGAGTGTTATGGACTAGTCCTCCTCCTGCCGTCGGGACGGCATAGACTTACCCCGTACTGAGAATTTCAAAAACGCAGCGGTCATGTTGTCAAATGGTCTATATGTATTTCTCATTCCTCCTCCTCCTCCTCCTCCTCCCCTCCTCTCTCTCTCTCTCTCTCTCTCTCTCTCTCTCTCTGTCTCTCTTTCCCCTCACTCCCTTTCCCTCTCTCTGTCCCTCTCTCTGTGTCCCCCCCCCCCCCCTCTCTCTCTCTCTCTCTATTTCCCCTCCCTCTCCTTTCCCTCCCTTTCTCTCTCTCTCTCTCTCTCTCTCTCTCTCTCTCTCTCTCTCTCTCTCTCTCTCTCTCTCTCTCTCTCTCTCTCTCTCTCTCTCTCTCTCTCCGCGTGGGATTTGATCGCAGTGAAGCAAGACGCACTGGGTAATTGACTCAAGAAACATGAACCTAAAATATGATCTTGTAGATGAAGTTCAAACACATCAATCTCCACTCGTCTTTGGCACATGTCTTTAATCAAAGAAGAACGTTATGGTGTGTGCGCGCGCGTGCGTGCGTGCGTGTGTGCGTGCGTGCGTGCGCGGGCTCGGGCGCGTGCGTGCGTATGTGTGTGTGTGTGTGGATGTGTGTGTGTGTGTGTGTGTGTGTGTGTGTGTGTGTGTGAGAGAGAGAGAGAGAGAGAGAGAGAGAGAGAGAGAGAGAGAGAGAGAAATCAAATCAAAACCTTACTTTCAGATGGTACATTGAATAAGTAGAATCTGCCTTTTCCCATCAAGCCATCTAAAAAAAAAATGAAGAGTGTGAAAAAATGTGTGTGTGTGTGTGTGTGTGTGTGTGTGTGTGTGTGTGTGTGTGTGTGTGTGTGTGTGTGTGTGTGTGTCTGTGAGTGTGTGTGTCTCCCTGTCTGTCTGTTATAATGTTACATTGATTGAAAGTGTTTTAAGAGATTACTAACTGGTGGAAGCACTGGACACACAATGTACCATTTGTACCATTGTGAAAAAAAAGTGACCACAGGGCGAAAATCCACGGGGCGGAAGTCCACGAAGTGGAAGTCATGGGGTGGAAGTCTACGGAGCGGAAGTCCACGGGGCGAAAGTCCAATGGGCGGAAGTCCACGGGGCAAAAATCCAGGGGGCGGAAGTCCGCGGGCCGGAAGTTCACAAGGCGGAAGTCCGCTGGGCGGAAGTCCACGGGGCGAAAGTTCACGGGGCGGAAGTCCGCGGGGGCGGAAGTCCTGGGGTCAAAAATCTACTGGGCGAAAGACCAGGGGACGGAAATCCGTGGGGCGAAAGTCCACGGGGCGGAAGTCCACAAGGCGGAAGTCACGGGGCAGAAGTCCACGGGGCGAAAGTCCACGGGGCGGAAGTCCGCGGGGCGAAAGTCCAGGAGGCGGAAATCCACGGGGCGAAAAAGTCCGCGAGGTGGAAGTCCATGCCTCCTTAGATTAGATCTAGTGGGGTTTTGTGCCAGCGGACCAACCCCGAAGGACCTCACAGGCACTGTGGGATGGAGGAAGAGCTGCAAAAACCCCCATCCCACCCACCCTCTTCCCCTTCTTCCTCTTCTTCTCCAGCTGTACCTCCGCCCCATCCACCCATTCATTTCACCTCTCAACCCTCCTCTTCATCTGAAGGCGTGTGTCTTTGTGTGTGTGTGTGTGTGTGTGTGTGTGTGTGTGTGCAGTCCCTGTACATAGTCTACTGACTGTTGTTGTACTATACGGAGAGAGATGTCACCCACATACAGAGAGAGAGAGAGAGAGAGAGAGAGAGAGAGAGAGACGCGCGCGTGCACACACACACACACACACACACACACACACGAGGTGCCATGTATCGTGGTCTCCACGGCAACTACAAAAAAAAAAAAAAAAAAAAAAAAAAAAGGAACGAAACAAACCAGCGTGGAAAACGGTTGCTTACATCCTTAGCCTGCGCTGGGCCAGGGACGGTAGCAGCGAGTCCCTCAGTTGTGGCTCCAGCTTCTCGTCTTTACGTTTCGTGGAAGACGCGCGTGAACATGACCACTAACAAAGGCCGTTATTGTTCCATCGTGGGTCTGTTTGACACGGGTCGCTATGCTGTGAGAGGTCACAGGGGCGACAACTAGGATGTGAGGTCAGGATTAGTAGAGTGACACCGAGTAGAGAGTGAACTCTCTCTCTCTCTCTCTCTCTCTCTCTCTCTCTCTCTCTCTGTGTGTGTGTGTGTGTGTGTGTGTGTGTGTGTGTGTGTGTGTGTGTGTCGGCAACCGACAGCTTCGGGGCAGACTCATTTGTCATATACGGAATGCGTTTGTTTTTCTTGTGTTTCTACCCACCACTCCCAGTCACTGTGTATTGTCTAGACAAACTCTCTGCCAGCTTCACTTCTTCTTCAGGCCAAGTGCGTATGAATGGGTGAGAAAATCACGGACGCGGGTGCATGCGCATATGTGCGCGAGCTTATGTTTGTGATCGCAGAGGTAGAGAGGAGATGTGCAGGGGGGGGGGGGGGAGATGAAGATGAGGGGGAAGACATGGATTCCATCCATTGACATAGTTTTAGCAATGATAGAATGTAAGAGTGCGAATATGGGAAAGGGGGATGATTCTTTGTTCGACATGGTTATGCTTTGTTTTTTCATTTCAGCTTCGTTAGTTAATTAAGTCGATGTAGATGACATTATCACCTATGGCTGCATTCGTTTAATGTTATGTAAATGATTGCTTGTATGAAAATGCATATTCATGTTCGAGAACCCCGTGGTAAAATGGTGTTTGCCTTTGGAACTGATGATTTTGAGTTTGAACCTCTCGATGGGTCGGGTTTTGTTTTCTTTTTTTGTTTGTTTGTTGCTTGAAAAACCTCTCTGTCCACCCAGTAGTAAAGAAAATACCTGATTCAGTTCCGGGAAGGCTAAATACGGCAGAAGGAGAGAGATGAGCTCTGCTTTCCATCATTCTAATGAACTTCTGACAATTAGTTTTTCTCTTCCCTTGGCCTATAGACTAAAGGAACTTTTATTTGAATGCTGTGCGTGTGTGTGTGTGTGTGTACATGCACATTTTTGTTTGTATGTATTACGTACGTGTGCACTTAAGTACATGTATGTATAAATGTATGCGTTTATATATGAATCTAAAAATACTCATGAGCAGGTATGCACCTTAGTTGTAGATAGGAAGGTTTGTAGATATGGTATGCGTGTTAAATACATGTTAAGAGTGTGCGTGTCTGTATGTTGTTATACTTTGCTTACTAATAATAAGTGTAAGTGCTTCGAGCTCACTTATATCCAAGGCACCAGCCAAAGCTATTCATTGTTACCGCTATTTATTTGTGGGTGTTACTACTTCTACTTCCACCGTTATTAAATTTCATTAGAAATTTTTAAGAAGAAACGGAGTAAGTTCCGCCAGACGATACAGACAGATTACAGGACAGAACACAATGCATTTTGACCTCTAGGGTCTTCTCCTTAAGGCAAAAACAAACAACATTTAGGACAATGAAAACAAAGAACGAGAAATCACTTATCTTCGGCGTAAAGGATTGCCTAATTTTCCGCCCTCAGTCATCTCGTTCTGAAACATTTCATTACAATCACCTTCTTCTTGATAAATGTCACCACCTTGGAAGGTCCTTTAGAATAGGTGTTCTTGCATATTGTCTGATGCTCTATTCAGCAAGTAGAGTAAATTCATCTTCTCTAAATAATTGACAAATCGTCACGTTTATGGGGGTGTGTGTGTGCCTGTTCGTATCGTATGTTTCGTTTCGTTGTAGTTCTGATTTTTACGTTTTGCGTCCCTTGCTTATTGTTATATTCCCATTCAACTTTGTTCTCGTTCGGATTTTTATTTTTCATGCTATCCTTCGTTTTTTTCGCGTTCCCC
>JADBJO010005487.1:133641-141141 GCA_016801955.1 Conus betulinus
GAGAGTGAGAACGATGTCCAGCAGGCCTTCGTGAAAGACCAGCCCCAGCTCAGTCCCGTCAGCTCTGTAGACAACAGTGATTTCATCAGGGCTGTGCAGGCTGCCGCCGCGGGGGTGATACAAGAAGGAAGAGTAGGACAAGGAGAACGGGGAGGGAGGGGGGTCGGACAGAATCAGTTTTCATTCAAGTACGGAAAGGATTTTCCAAGATCCATCAGAAAGCTCTCCATGAGAGGCCGCAACGAGCTGGAAGCTTTCAAGACGTCAGCGACATTGATGTCAGGCTGCTGCTGCCCAGAAGGTCGGTGAGTGGAGTGGGGGAGCAGGCATGTTCACCCCACCACCATCTGGTGCTGGTCAAGGTGCACAAAGCGGCAAGTTCCACGGTAGCCAACATCATCCAGCGCTATGGCCTCTCCAGGAACCTCAACTTCGTCCTTCCCAACAAAGCCACCAAGAGCGCGGCCTACAACTACATCTCCAAGCCAGGAGAAAATTTCACCAGAGATTTTATCCTCCCCCATCCCCCGGGAGGTCATTACGACCTGCTCTGGAACCATGCCGTCTACAACCGCACGGCCTTTGATGCCTTCATGCCCCATGACACGGTCTACATCAGCATCCTGCGGGAGCCTTTCCAGCAGTTTGTGTCGGCTTATGCCTTCTACAACTTGCCGTACATCAACAAGTTCATCTCCTTGCGGGTGAACCCCTTTTCTCACTACTGCACTTCATGCCCCATCCTCAGCTGCTGGACTACTTCCGCAACAAGCAGTCGGAGGACCTGGGTATGACAGCTGAACACGTGCAGAACAGCACACTCCGCCATCAGTACCTGCAGAAACTGAACCGGGAGCTGCAGCTCGTGTTGATCACCGAGTTCTTTGACGAGTCCTTGGTGTTGCTGAGGCGGTTGATGTGCTGGAGCGTCAAGGACATCCTGTACATCACCAAGAACAAGAACACGTACAAGCCCAGCTTCGTGTTCAGCAGTCAGGACTATGACCGCCACCAGGAACTGGCGCCGGCCGACTATGAGCTGTACCAGTTCTTCAAGCACAAGCTCTTACGTACGATCGCTGCGCAGGGCGTGGACTTTGAGCATGAGGTGACTCACTTCAGAGAAGTGCTGAGCGGAGTGGAGAAATTCTGTGAGCAGGCCCCAGGTTCAGGGCCCCAGGCAGTTCTTCGTGCCCAAGTCTCCCTGGAGCCTGCAGTTCAACGTCAGCATTCAGGACTGTCAGCTGCTGGTCATGCCCGAGTTGATGTTCCTGGACAAGCTGTTGGAGGTCACCCATGCCAGGCTAAAGCAGCCCTCACCTTCTGCTGATCACGGCTCTTAAATTCCCCCGGCATTCTAGGATCACAGCTTGCCTTCAGCCATTGACGAACTTCTAGCCTGGGAGAGAAGTGTAAAAAAAAAAAGGAGAAAAAAAAACAAAAAGAAAGAAAAAAAGAATGCAGGCGTTGTTATCGAGATGTACGTCATGCTGTGTGGGTCTTAGACAGCGCAACCCGTACAAGTCTTGTGAGCAGGCGATAGAAATCTCTTTGGAGAATAGTCATATCTTTCTCCTCCTGTCTCAGGCCTTCAGCGCTCAAGTCTTCATGAAGCCGTCTCTGAATTTCTGGGGTCATGTGAAGCTCGTACCGTGCCTGGCCCGTTTGTCCAAAGGAAAACAGAAGATTGCGTTCAGACACTCCCATATGGAAACTCAACCCCCCCCCCCCCCCACCCCCACCCCCTCCACACACACAACCTCATCCCCCGCCTCTCCGTGCCCTTCCGCCACTCTCTCTATACATTCCCCGATGGATTTTGTGTAGCTTTGTTGTTCTCTTTTGATCTATTTCGTCGTGCCAAGTTTTTAAAATTCCATCTTTTTATTTCCTGTCTTGGTGTTCCCTAACATCTGTAGTCTTTTTCCTGTTTGCTCTGGGTGTTTTGAGTCATTTGTGGTCTTTCCTGCTTTCTCTTGGTGTGCTGTGTCTTCTGTCATCCTGGTGTGCTGTGTCTTCTGTCATCTTGGTGTGCTGTGTCTTCTGTCATCCTGGTGTGCTGTGTCTTCTGTCATCTTGGTGTGCTGTGTCTTCTGTCATCTTGGTGTGCTGTGTCTTCTGTCATCTTGGTGTGCTGTGTCTTCTGTCATCTTGGTGTGCTGTGTCTTCTGTCATCCTGGTGTTCTGTGTCTTCTGTCATCCTGGTGTGCTGTGTCTTCTGTCATCCCTGTGTGCTGTATCTCCTGTCATCCTGGTGTGCTGTGTCTTCTGTCATCTTGGTGTGCTGTGTCTTCTGTCATCTTGGTGTTCTGTGTCTTCTGACATTTTGGTGTTCTGTGTCTTCTGTCATCTTAGTGTTCTGTGTCTTCTGTCATCTTAGTGTTCTGTGTCTTCTGTCATCTTTGTGTTCTGTGTCTTCTGTCATCTTGGTGTTCTATGTCTTCTGGTTGGTGTTCTGTGTCTTCTGTCATCTTGGTGTTCTATGTTTTCTGTCATCTTGGTGATCTGTGTCTTCTGTCATGTTTTGTGTTCCGTCTGGTTGCTCTGTATTTTCTACTATGTTTGCTGAACAGTCTTTTGTCGTGTGTTCTCTTTTGTCTTGGTGTGTTCTTTAATGTTTTGTTGTGTGTTTTCTTTTGTCTTAGTGTTCTTTAACTTTTCGTCGTGTGTTCTCTTTTGTCTTTGTGTTCTTTATCTTTTTATCGCGTGTTTTTCTTTTGTCTTAGTGTTCTTTATCTTTTTGTCGTGTTTTCTATCATCCTGGTGTTGCATACTCCCATTTATTGTCCTATGTTCTCTCTCTGCTCATTCGTCATTCTGTGTCCTCAGAAGGGTTCTCTGTACTCATTTCTTGTTGTCTGTCCTCAACAGCGTTCCCTGCCCGATGAAATGTTGATGTCCTTTGTCCTCAATGGCGTTGTCTATACCAATGTGTTTTACCTGTATACTCAGGTGCGTCCTCTTTGCTGATCAGATATCATGTGTTCTTAGTGGCGTTCTGTGTGCTCATTTAGCGTCCTTTATCCCCAGTGGCGTTGTCTATGCTAATTTGTTTTCTCTGTTTCTTCAATGGTGTTTTTCTGTACGTATTTGTTGTCGTATATCCTTAATGGTGTTTTCGATCCTAATTTGTTGCCTTCCGTGTTCAGTTGTGTCCTGTTTTCAATTTGTCGTCTTATATCTCCAATGGCATTCTCTGCTATACTTTTTGTTCTATATCCCCAGTGGCTTCCTCTTACTTACTTACTTACTAGGATCTTATCTCAAGGGTGAGCATAGGCCATCGACAACACTCCGCCGTCGCACTCGGTTCTGGGGTGCTCGCTGAATGCCTGTCCAGTTGGTCCCCTGCCTCTTTATCTCTGCCTCAGTGTCTCGCTTTCAGCTGCTGCGAGGTCGGCCTCTCTTCCTTTTCCCCTGCGGGTTCCATGTCAGGGCTTGGCGTGTGGTGCTGGATACTGGCGTCCTGAGCGTGTGTCCAATCCAGCCCCACTTCCTCCGCAGAATCTGCTTAGCCACTAGTTCCTGTCCTGCTTGCTTCCATAGATCTTCATTCTTGATCTTCTCTAGCCATCTAGTTTTGAAGATGCGCCTCAGACAGGTGTTGATGAAGGTCTGAATTTTTAGCTGTATTGCCATGGTCATTCTCCAAGTGTCGCAGCCGTAGAGCAGAACCGACTTCACGTATGAATTGAAGACACGCAATTTTGTTATCCTTCTGATCTCTCCTGAGGCCCAGATGTTCTATAGCATCATGAATGCTGCTCGCGCCTTGCCCATCCTGGCTATGATGTCTCGGTCGGTGGCATTCTCTGCTATACTTTTTTGTTCTATATCCTCAATGGCACTCTCTGTTCTATTTGGTGTTCCGTGTTTTCGTTGTTTCCTGGACTAATTCGGTGCCCCCACTCGGTATTCGTGGTTGTGTTGTGGTGTGTGGGTGTGTGCGTGCATGCGTATACTCGAGCGTGCGTGCGTGCGTGCGTGCGTGCGTGCGTGTGTGTGTGTGTGTGTGTGTGTGTGTGTGTGTGTGTGTGTGTGTGTGTGTGTGTGTGTGTGTGTGGTTTTTATTGTTGTTTGTCGTTGTTTGTGTTGTTTTGCTGTCTCAGCATCCGTGCCACATAAATGGCACTGCACCCACTCTGATCATTCCGGCGTCCCGTCCACAGCCACAGCCTGGCCCGTCCCACACAGCCTCGGCACCGGCATTTCACAGACATTTCAATGTCAAGTCGCTATGAGGCAGCTCACCAAAGAAGACACTGCACTGCTGCTGAGTCACTTCGCTAATGTTCCAAGATGTTTGTCCGAATCCACCTCCTAACCCCACTACTGGTAGCAATAACTGCTTAGTCGCGAAGCCCAGCTTGATTGAACTCTCCCTTCGCAGGGTGCCACCACGTCTTTCCGACGACAGTTCCTATGACTTTGCCATGGCCCACACAAAACCAAACCAAGGGCATTGACTTGGAAAGGTCATTGAAACTGAGGTCATCATGAGAGCATTGCATAAAGGGTCACAGAATTTGATTTTTTTTTAATACTGATCAATTAGGATGAGAATATAAAGATAAAGCCAAGGCTTTCCATTCTGTTCTGAGACTGTATGACAGGACTGTCCTCTATGCTTACTGTTATTAAGTATTCCAGCGTCAGCCAAGCCCGAGAGATACAGATACCTGCAGTGTTGGTCAAGAAATTTGAGCAACGCTGATAGAGGCGCAACCATTACGTGGATGAATCTACACTGTGTGGTCCAGTCTTTCCCACTGAGCCCATGGATGAATCTACACTGTGTGGTCCAGTCTTTCCCACTGAGGCCCATAGAGGAATCTACACTGTGGTCCAGTCTTTCCCATTGAGCCCATAGCCAACTCAGCTATGGGTAGATTCTTCCGATCGGGACAGAAGAATCTCACAAATAAAATGGCTCTGCTGGAAATCGAACCTACAACCTCCCAAACGGGAGTCTGCGATGCTAACGTCTTCTCCGGCGGCTGTTAGTATAAGTGTTTTCTGTTTTGGTTTGTTGTCCTTTGTGCTGCCGTGTTCTGTGTTCTGTGTTCTGATGTCCTTTGTGCTGCCGTGTTCTGTGTTCTGTGTTCTGATTTGAGATCCTGCGTTTTTCTGTTGTTTTATCTTGTACATTGTCCGGTGCTTTCTTCCATGATCTCTCTCTCTCTCTCTCTCTCTCTCTCTCTCTCTCTCTCTCTCTCTCTCTCTCTCTCTCTCTCTCTCTCTCTCTCTCTCTCTCTCTCTCTCTCCGTTCTTTAATGAAGCTCATGTTTATATTCTGCCACATTTACCTGACCTGCTCCGTTTGATGCTTGTTCTGCAGTCACTTTCTCCATTACCACGGACCATCTGACAGTGAGAGTGTACCATGTGACTCAGCTGGTGTGGTCAGCTGGGTCAGCCTTGACCTGTGAAGTCTCTGGAATATTGATGCATTTTGCACATTGGAGTCCAAGGTGTGATGGCTGGCTGGTTTGTTGTTTGTTTCCACCATTTGCTTTGTTTCAAAGGCTGGCTGATTTTTGACTGATTTGTTGTTGTTGTTGTTACTGTTGTTGCTGTTGTTGCTGTTGTTGTTGTTGTTGCCGTTGTCGTCGTCGTCGTCGTTGTTGTTGCTGTTGCTATTGCTGTTGTTGTTGCTTTTTGTTGTTATTTTTCTTGTTGTTGTTGCTGCTGTTGTTGTAGTAGTTGTTGTCGTCGTCGTTTGTCGTTGTTATTTCTCAGTTTTTTACTCTGGTCCATTCCATATCCAACGTGAATGCCGTGGAGGGACTGAAAAAAATGATAGTACGCAAACTAAACTCTTCAATTTGAATCGCAGTGATTTTCAAATGAAAAGTTATCGCGTATCAATCGTGTGAATAACTGAATTGTGTAGATCGATGCTAAACGTTTGCTATATCTCGTTTGCTGTGCGTATGGGTTGTGTGTATACCACACAGTATCAATATAATAAGTAACCAGTACAAAGATGAAATGTATAGTGTGGTGGTGCGAAATATACGATGTTTTTTTTTTTTCTCCCATGTGGTGAATTGTGTGTGTCTGTGAGCTAGTGTGAGAAATATTAGCGTGCGGTTAGTGTCGACCAGTTGTAGAACATTTCTGTCTCTAGCGTACTGAAAGTGAAACAGTGAGACAGTACATACATCTCTTCTTCCTTCACGGGCGATGACTGTGGTGTCAGTACATGCTGTTTCAACGTTCTGTCGGCTGTACGGATTTGCAAGAATTTCTGCCTGAACTGTATCCTTAGATTGAGATATTTATCTCATTTTATTCGAAGATTAAGGCGATTAAAAATGAAAAACGAAAACGAATCAGACTCGGTTCTTGATGTTGTCTCTCTCTCTCTCTCTCTCTCTCTCTCTCTCTCTCTCTCTCTCTCTCTCTCTCTCTCTCTCTCTCTCTCTCTCTCTCTCTCTCTCCTCTCTCTCTCCTAATTTATGTCTTCTGTCCTGCTCCCTTAATTCTTCACTATTACCTAAATGATGAGGCTACTTGTCGGCATAGAATGACAATGTTCTCATGTTGATATGTTAGTATAAAGCGTATGTGTTGAAATTGTGTTGATATGTCAGTGTAAAGAGTATGTGTTGAAATTGTGTTGATATATCAGTATAAAGAGTATGTGTTGAAATTGTGTTGATATATCAGTATAAAGAGTATGTGTTGAAATTGTGTTGATATGTCAGTGTAAAGAGTATGTGTTGAAATTGTGTTGATATATCAGTGTAAAGAGTATGTGTTGAAATTGTGTTGATATATCAGTATAAAGAGTATGTGTTGAAATTGTGTTGATATATCAGTGTAAAGAGTATGTGTTGAAATTGTGTTGATATATCAGTATAAAGAGTATGTGTTGAAATTGTGTTTGATATATCAGTATAAAGCGTATGTGTTGAAATTGTGTTGATATGTCAGTGTAAAGCGTATGTGTTGAAATTGTGTTGATATATCAGTATAAAGAGTATGTGTGTTGAAATTGTGTTGATATATCAGTATAAAGAGTATGTGTTGAAATTGTGTTGATATGTCAGTGTAAAGAGTATGTGTTGAAATTGTGTTGATATATCAGTATAAAGAGTATGTGTTGAAATTGTGTTGATATGTCAGTATAAAGAGTATGTGTTGAAATTGTGTTGATATGTCAGTGTAAAGAGTATGTGTTGAAATTGTGTTGATATATCAGTATAAAGAGTATGTGTTGAAATTGTGTTGATATGTCAGTGTAAAGAGTATGTGTTGAAATTGTGTTGATATATCAGTGTAAAGAGTATGTGTTGAAATTGTGTTGATATATCAGTGTAAAGAGTATGTGTTGAAATTGTGTTGATATATCAGTGTAAAGAGTATGTGTTGAAATTGTGTTGATATGTCAGTATAAAGAGTATGTGTTGAAATTGTGTTGATATGTCAGTGTAAAGAGTATGTGTTTGAAATTGTGTTGATATATCAGTATAAAGAGTATGTGTTGAAATTGTG
>JADBJO010005487.1:146141-148641 GCA_016801955.1 Conus betulinus
GAGGGAATGTTGGGGGGTGGGGGTGGGTCAGCCGACAGTAGAGGTAATATGCACCTACAGGATCACTGTTTTTGTAGACGTGTGAACGGTCAGGTGACATATGTATCTTAAAATATCCTCTGCCTGCGAGTCGGTAGAATCCTCTAAATGAAGCAGACTCATGCAGTCTACAATTTTTTTTGAAAGAAGTGATAGTACACATCCTCTCATATGTCGTTTGTTTCTTGTCCACCATTGCGAAAAGGTATTTTTCAGAGTTGTGGTGAATGTGGGATTTTAAGTAAAACCACATGTCGTGTCATATCGCATGTGCATCAAAGGTCTGATTAGCTGAAATTTTTTTTTAAATATAGTTAAGTTTCTCTCTCTATAATGTAAGCGGACATTAGGGACCGAGGTCTCTAAATTTCCGATTTCTTAGGGACTAGCGTTATGAGAGCGGCGCCGATCTCCTCTTCCTGTCAACTCTGCCTTTTCCTTCTGTGAAGAGTAAACTGGTACGCACTGACAGATAAGTGGGAGTGGATCAATGGCTCGGTGTGGTCACCAAACTCTGTCGCGCTTCACTTTGACTGTCAAGACGAGTGCTGTTACCATTGTACTGGCCATTCTCCCCACCAGATGTCAGCCATACATTATCATGCAGAGGACAAAATAACTGAAAGAAACAGAGGAGAGGAATATGATGAGCAGGGTCAGGGTTCACAAGGGAAGGAGAGTGGTTTTTTTAAAGACCTGATAAACGAAAGGAGATATTGACGACACGGAAGTAATGCGTTTCCACCTTGAGGACTTTTGCAAACAAAATAAATTTCATACACACACGCGCGCGCCCGCGTACGCACACATGCACACACGCACACACACACACACACACACACACACACACACACACACACACACACACACACACACATTGATAATGACACACACGCGCGCACACACACACACACACACACACACACACACACACACACACACACACAACACACACACACACTCTCTCTCTCTCTCTCTCTCTCTCTCTCTCTCTCTTCCTCTCCTTCTCTCTCTCTCTCCTTCTATCTCTCCCTGTTTATAAATGCAATTTTAATCTCACAAGAAGCTACTTCAGGGGGTATAGATCATTCTATATGCCTGTCAGAACATGTCTGAGGCGAGAGGCCAGACAGGCCGACGGAAAAAAAAAAACAGCGCGCACCTCGAAAATGTTTGATAACAGCCCCAGTCTTCAGTGTTTGTCCAGACTATGCACAATAGTCAAGAGCTCTCTTACATGAAGATTAATGTCATTGTTCGAGTAGGGATCAGATTAGGTCCATCAGCGGTCGCTTTCTAGAGCAGAGGGTGCTGTATTCTGTCTGGACTAGTGTAATGCTGGTTGTGACAATGCTACATAAAAAAATGTAGTTGGGGGGGGAGGGAGGTGGGAAGGAAGGAGAAGGTGGTGACCTGGGAGTGGGAGGAGGATGGCTGGGGGGGGGGGGGGGGGGGGGGAGAGTGGGAGGACAGAGGGTAGAGGGCCAAGGATAGGGATAGGAAGAAGAACAGAAGGTTGTCTGTCTCTACGTCTTTGTCTCTGTTTGTCTGTCTGTCTATCAATCTGTCTGTCTCCCTCTATCTCTGTCTGTCTGTCTGTCTGTCTGTCTCTCTCTCTCTCTCTCTCTCTCTCTCTCTCTCTCTCTCTCTCTCTCTCTCTCTCTCTCTCTCTCTCTCTCTCTCTCTCTGGGAGGGATCTTCTCTGGGATGAAATAAAGCAGTTACGCTTACTCCACTACTCTCTGAAAAACAAAATTCGCTCGTTCGTTCGTTCGTTCGTTCGTTCTCTCTCTCTCTCTCTCTCTCTCTCTCTCTCTCTCTCTCTCTCTCTCTCTCTCTCTCTCTCTCTCTCTCTCTCTCTCTCTCTCTTTACAACAGCCTGCTCCTCTTTTGTCCCCTCGTCTTTTTTCAGTTTTCCGCCCCTTCTTCTCCTCCTTCTGTCCCTTTTTCTCTTCTTCCGTCCCTCAAGTTTTGTCTGTTTGTTTTAGTATTTAAACGCCGTCACTTCTGTATTTTGAAACTCACGGTCTACTAGCTGGTCTAGCCAAAAGCCTTCCACCGACAGCCGTTCTGGGATCTCCCAGCATCACTTCACTGGACAATTCCCCTCTTCAAACTGGACAATTCCCCTCGTTTCAAATTCTGGTACCTTCATCTTCCTCTTTTTCTTCGTCTTCCTCCTTTCTGCCTTCTTCTTCCTTCTTTCTGCCTTCATCTTACTTCTTACCTTATCTTCCTCCTTTCTGCCTTCATCTTCCTCCTTTCTGCCTTCATCTTTCATCTTCCTCCTTTCTGCCCTCATCTTCCTCCTTTCCTTCATCTTCCTCCTTTCTGCCTTCATCTTCCTCTTTTCTGCCTTTATCTTCCCTTTTCTGCCTGCCTCTTCCTCTTTTTCTACCTTCATCTTCCTCTTTTCTAATTCAGGATTTGGACCAGTCATGACAGAGTAAGGAATGTGTAC
>JADBJO010005487.1:153641-160908 GCA_016801955.1 Conus betulinus
TCATTTTCCTCAGATCTTCTAAAAGATACAAAGATAGATAAAAATGATATCGCCGGGAAAACCAACCTTTTCACCCATTCCAAATGGGTACAATCAAAAGCTTCCTTTGACATTGATTACAATGATTTAACTAAAAAGGATTCTCCCAACATTTTGAGAAATTTTGTCTACTCTCACTTAGAAAATAAGTACAACCATCACTTAAAAATATTCACAGATGGCTCAGTATTAGATGATAATAGCACGGGAGCAGCTTTCATAATCCCTAGCTTTAAAAATAGAAAAGTCATTTTATCTTGGTAAAAGTCTGTCTATATATAGCGCAGAATTACTTGCTATACTCAAATCATTGGATTTCATTTTGAATTTCCCCATAAATAACAGCCAAAATCGTAATATGTGCTGATTCAAAAGCAGCATTGAATGGTATTAAGTCTTCTAATTCATGTGTACGATTAGACATGATAACTGAAATCAATCATATAGTACACCTTCTTTCCCAAAAAGGCATTCATATTACTTTTTGTTGGGTGCCTTCTCATTTTGGTATATCAGCAAATGAACAAGTAGACAAAGTTGCAAAAAAGGCAGCTCAAAAACCTTAGCGGCACAATAACAATAAAGTTCGCTTAGATCTGGCAGAATGTTTCTCTATCATAAATAAAAATCTCGTGATAATGCAACAAAAACACTGAGGAACTCGGACATATATTATTATAACAATTGCATCAAATGTAATGAAAAAAGCAGTGGGATAACATCATACAAAAGATTTATTTTCTCATCCAGGGAGATTGAAAGTCTGTTCCATAGGCTTCGTTTAAACTCGTTTAAAACAAAATACTGCAAAGATATTAAATGTATGTGTGGAGATTCTATAAGTGTCAATCATTTACTGATTCATTGTCCCAAAAACAAAAGAGCTTTTTGATAAATCAGGTATTGAGGGTTTTGTTGATGGATCGACTCCTTTATCACTATCTAGTATATTAAACAATTTTGCTACTCTTGAATCTGTTTCCAAATGTTTATTAGGCTGTTCACTTAATATATATCTTTAGCAGTTGTGATTGTTACCGCTACAATTCTAGTTTAAAGTTCTGATGAATAGGATGGGGTGGGGGGGTTATGATTACATTCCTTAGGAACTACTTTAAAACTTACACTCCCTTACACTCCCTGAAAAAAAAAAATGCATCTCTCTCATTCCTTACATCAAGTTCACTCTACACTATAATATTGTCTGAATCACTTTCAGTGGAAGGACGTTAAACTGAAGAACAACAACACACACACACGCACACAGCGCGCACGAACGCACACACGCATGCACACACACACACACGCACGCACGCACGCACGCACGACACGCACACACACACACACACACACACACACACACACACACACACACACACACACACAACCCACACACACAGCGCGAACACACATTTTTAAGTTTTTCAACGCATTATTTTTTTAAATGCTTTTCATTTCTCAGAAATTTGTTTTCTTTGTATCTTCTTTGATGAAATATGGGCCTGCGTTATTGAAGTGAGTGTAATATCTCTTTCCGTGTGTGTGTGTGTGTGTGTGTGTGTGTGTGTGTGTGTGTGTGTGTGTGGTGTCTATGTGTCTGTGTGTGTGTCTGTATCTGTGTGTGTGTGCGTGCGTGCGCGCGTGCGTGTGCATGTGCGCTCGCGCGCATGTGTGTGTGTACGTGTGTGTGTGTGAGTGTGTGTGTGTGTGTGTGTGTGTGTGTGTGTGTGTGTGTGTGTGTGTGTGTGTGTGTGTGTGTGTGTGTTGTAATAGCTCTGATCCTTCGAGAAAAGAGGGAAAGTAGTTGTTATCCTAACAGTAGCAGGGAGGTCAGTGGTCATCCTTTGAGAAAGAGAAGTAATCCTTGGAGATACCAGTAATAATCACAAGAGAGACAGACAGGCAAACAGACAGACAGACAGAGAAGATGACACGAGCCCAGACACAAACTAACAGAATTAAATGTAAGTTTTTGACCCAACTAATTTGCCATACATGCAGGGATCAGCTGACAAACAAAACAGGTCGTAGCACGAGATAGTCACGTGATGTAGATAAACACTGATTGGCTATAAATGGCAGTGAATGCAAGTCGTCACCGCCCACATCTCCGGCCCATTTGTTTTCTTTCCCCCGTGTCCAGTCTGTGGTCATCGCCACACACGTTGTTGTCATCATCGTCGCTTGTGGTGTCGGTCAGCGACAGAAGGGCAGAATGTTAGCTCTGGCACTGTTGGCGGTGCTGCTGTGTGCAGGAGGGAGTCTGGCACAGGTGCCGGCACCTTGCGCAACCCCGCCCCAGTTTACGGTAGGTAGGTGTGTGTGTGTGTGTGTGTGTGTGTGTGTGTGTGTGTGTGTGAGAGAGAGAGAGAGAGAGAGAGAGAGAGAGAGTGTGTGTGTGTGTGTGTGTGTGTAAGCGAGAGAGAGAGAGAGAGAGAGAGAGAGAGAGAGAGAGAGAGAGAGAGAGAGAGAGAGTGGTGTGTGTGTGTGTGTGTGTGTGTGTGTGTGTGTGTGTGTGTGTGTGTGTGTTATTGATCTGTTAAAGAAAGATTTTTCAGCAAAATGTCGGTTTCTGGGCCCTGTTCTTAAGGGCTGTCGCAGTCCTTCAACATTTTCTTTCAGCTGTGTTTTCTTTCTGTTGTTTTCTTTCTGTTTTCTTTCTGTCGAAGGCCCAACGGATCTGGAAAACAAATCTTCCTTTCGTGTCCCGCTCCATTACAAATTCTTTTCTTTCGTCAACTATAAAGGCCAGTGTGTTTGCAGAAAATACTGAGAGTACGCTAACAGGACAAAAAAACACACCAGGCATTTGGATGTCAATTAATCGCCTTCAGTATTTTGACAGAGGAAAGCTTTTGTATAGGACAGGACACGAAAGAAAATGTGTCCCAGTTTATTAGAAGAAAATATGGATAACGCCCAAAAATGACGTGGAAACAAATAATGCCATTAGATTTTGATAAATGGAGTGCAGCACATCAGCAGACATGACAGGTAGACTGGGGTAGGGGAGTACGAGAGGAAATCTGTCCTTGAGGTTTTATGGGGAAATGCTCTCGGGTCTGGATCTGGATGAGCGCGAGTTCGATGTGGGAGCCACAAATGACAAACGCAGCGGAGAAGGGGAAGGGGTACGGGGAGGGTAAGGTAGAGGGCGGAAGGGGTTGCTTGAGAGGAAGATGTGTTGTTGTTGTTGTGTTGTTGTTGTTGTTGTTACCCTGGCTAAAAAAAACAACTCCAGAGATCATCCAAACAGCCGAAGCACTTGAACACTATTGTACAAATGCATCAGCTGGGGATGAGAACATTACGTGTGTGACCGTTTTTAATTACCCCGCCACGTGGGCCGACTCAGGGGATTTTTGAGACTGATAATGTTATGCTAGGAGCTTGTTAGAGTTGAAGACAATCCCCGCATAACTATGCAGAGCATAACAACATTTTGATGTAGCCTTGGTGTTTTTAGCCTATGTCAATGGGTCTGACACAGCCTTAAGCCAAGGCAGGAAAGGAAGATAATCATGTATGTTGATGGTCAAGCAGGGGGCTGATGTTGCAATTGTTATCCCTGCAGTTGGTCTGGACTAAGATTGTTCCTGTCTGCTAATGTTCTCACGAAAAAAAAAAAAAAAAAAAAAAAAAAAAAAAACCAGAGAAAGAAAAAAAGACTGAAGATTTCTGCATTTTCTGTTCTGACTACATGGATTTTGAGTGATCATGTGTTTGCTCCTGGCTGATCTCTGTGCCAGATTTGAGGCCCACAATCTGTACAGCGACTTGGCTCAATGCGGCGCGCGCTTTATAGGCAGTTGATGGGCGAGTCGTCGGTGTCTTGAACAGTGTCATAAGCGACACTGGAAGTAGTCATAGGTAACCTAGGCATGACTGATATGAAAGGTCATCTTGAATAGTCACAAAAGACACCGAAAATCATCGCAGTTAACTTGGTGTATGATTGATGTGGAAGGTGCTCTCGAACAGTCAAAAAAGACACCGAAAATCATCGCAATTAACTTGGTGTATGCTTGATGTGGAAGGTACTCTCGAACAGTCACAAAAGACACCGAAAATCATCGCAATTAACTTGGTTATGATTGATGTGGAAGGTACTCTCGAACAGTCACAAAAGACACCAGAAACAGGGATAGGTAACCTCTGTATGACTAACATGAAAACTTTTGAAAGAATGTAGTAATGTTGAAGTCATGTTTTTAGTTTTTCTACAACTTTTTTTTGCTCTCCACACTTTTGTTTTGTTTTATTTTACTACCTTTCGCTGGCTGCTTTGGGGGTGCTGTTGGATTCTTTTTTGAAGCCCTTGGTGGTGAGAACACCACAGAATTACGGACTGTGGTGTGTCTCTATTTGACGCCAAGAGCACAGACACAATCAGCCGTATCTCCCTCATGAGTCCGATCCAGCGGACGAAAGGCCTAGGACGTATAGATCTGCCTTTGAGAGAATTTGTGATGGTTCCTTCATGCAGCTAGTGAAAGGTTTTCATTTTTATAATACATGGTTTCCCATTTTCTTCATCTTCAACCCTCTTTTTTTTCTTAGATTTCAAATCTTTGCCAAGTCATTATTATAATGACAGAAGAATTGTTAACCTGTCTTGTTTTCCTCCACTACTTAATTGTTCAGCATTAACTTTTGAAACAATCGCAGGGAACTACGGTCTGATTGGTATGAAAGGTAATCTTGAACGATCACAAAGGACACCAGAAAGAATTATAGGTAACTGCGGTAAATGGATATGAAAGGAAATTTTGAAGAGTGTCACACAGGACACTGGAAACAGTCACGTGTAATCTCAGCTGGATTGCTATGGAGAAAAAAGAGAGCGAGCCATATCACAAGGGACGCCAGAAATAGTGACAGGTAATTTCAGTGTGAGAGATACGTCACAAAGACACCCAAAACAAATCACAGGTAATCTCGGTATGGTTGCTAGGAAATCTTGGACAATGTCACAAAGGACACCGGAAACAATCAAAGCTAATCTCAGTGTGACTGACAGAAAATCTTTAAAGGACACCAGAAACAATCAAAGCTAATCTCAGTGTGACTGGCAGAAAATCTTTAAAGGACACCAGAAACAATCAAAGCTAATCTCAGTGTGACTGGCAGAAAATCTTTAAAGGACACCAGAAACAATCAAAGACAATATCAGTGTGATTGACAGAAAATCTTTAAAGGACACCAGAAACAATCAAAGCTAATCTCAGTGTGATTGACAGGAAATCTTTAACGAGTCATTAAGGACACCAGAAACAATCAAAGTTAATCTCAGTGTGACTGACTGGAAATCTTTAACGGGGTCACATAGGACACCAAAAAACAAAGCTAATCTCAGTGTGACTGACAGGAAACCTTTAACGGGGTCACAAGGACACCAAAAACAAAGCTAATCTCAGTGTGACTGACAGGAAACTTTAACGGGGTCACATAGGACACCAAAAACAAAGCTAATCTCAGTGTGACTGACAGGAAACCTTTACGGGGTCACATAGGACACCAAAAACAAAGCTAATCTCAGTGTGACTGACAGGAACCTTTAAGGGGGTCACAAAGGGCACGACAGGTAACCTTGGTATGACCGACAGGAAATCTCAAATGATTCGAGAAGATGTAACAGTATCCAATATTCTGTTTCGCGTGGGATTTTTGAGCGTGCGCGTGCTCGCAGGTACTTACGCGCGTGCATGTGCGTGTGCTTGTGTGGTGTGTGTGTGTGTGTGTGTGTGTGTGTGTGTGTGTGTGTGTGCAGTAGTTCTAATCCTTCGAGGGGAAAACAGGGAAAGCATTTATTATCCTAATAGAAGCCCAAGATCACTTGTCATAGGAAAAACATAAAAAGCATCTATTGTCAAAAAAAAAAAAACAAAAAAAAAAAAAAAAAACCCGCACACACACAGAGGGGAAAACAGTAGTATCCTTCGAGATATCAGCAATAACAACTGATTTCTAGATCAACGCCGTTTGCTTGCAGGATAATGACTAGTTTAGCTTTCCACAGGAAAACATAGAAAATGCATTTCGGCTTTTTGATGCTAATAGACTCCTATACTATTTCTCCATTGTTGTCCAGCGGGGCGCGTTCAGACGGGCAGACCAGCCAGGCTGGTTCAGCGTACCAGTCTCTGCACGGCGCCTTGTGGGCGTGTCCCCAGTACAGATTGTGTATCAGTTCAGTGTCATCAAGGAGATCCATGTCAGCGCGTGTCAGTGCGTGCGAGCTCGTCTAAATACACGCCATCAGAGTTACAGACTCTTGAAAAGGCCGAGTGTTCGTGCGCCGTTTACTGTGATACGACCTCAAAAATATGTGCGATACGACTATCACAGAGTGATATACACAGGAGCTACACACACACACACACACACACACACACACACACACACAGCCATTCACACGGGCGATTTCAATCGACCTCAGGAATATGCTTTGTTTGTTTTGTTTCGTTGTGCAAAAGTCTGGATGATTTTTGTATTGCTGAATGTGATTTTTTTTTTTTTTGCATTTGGCATCTCTCTCTCTCTCTCTCTCTCTCTCTCTCTCTCTCTCTCTCTCTGATGTGTGTATTTTTTGTGTACGTTTGTTCAAGACACTTTGAGCCATTTTTTGTATACGTTCTAAGTTTTACAACTATAGTTTTAACAGTAAAAGACGAATGAATCCAGATTTAATTAATTTCAAGGCTTCAGTTTAGTGTTGTCAAACAGCACCAGCTCGTCAGCATATCTTAAACTGGGGAACAGAATCTTCGAAATTCGTTTCCGAAAGGAAATCTTGGATGACGCAGGGGTCAGTAAACAGTAGACAACAAAGTACGGTATCTCTTGCACCAATGAGAAATAAATACACGCCCATAACTCCAAACGAATGTCGCTTACGACACCGAATCGCCTAGCAGAAATGCCAACACAGAGCACACAGAACAAACCAGGGGAGGTCGCACATATATTTATGTACTTTTTTTTTTTACCAATACGAGTCTAACGCACGACTTTTCAGCGTGACGCAGTACACTGTGCAACGTAAATCACTGTCACATGATCGAAAGATGGTCAGCTGACCTTTTCTTCTGCTAGTGTGGGTGTGGGTGGGTGAGCGTTGGGGGGGGGGGGTGGGGGGGGGGGGGGGGGTGCGTGCGTGTGCGTGCGCGCGTGCGTCATGCGTGCGTGCGTGCGTGCGTGTGTGTGTGTGTGTGGTTATGTACTGTGC
>JADBJO010005488.1:0-17500 GCA_016801955.1 Conus betulinus
AGAGACGGAGCACGAGAAATCGTGACATGTTGCATGGTTGTCATGAATAAACACCAATGCGCACATGCTCACATACACCTGTACGCACGAGCGCGTGCGTATGCACACACACGAACACACATAAACAGAACGGGGAGAGGGCATGGGGGGGGGAGGGAGGTGCCGAGTTAAGAGGAGAGAGAGAGAGTGGGTGAGAGAGAGATCAGAAGAGAGGGACAGGCAGACATACAGACAGACAGACAGACGGACAGACAGGCAGACAGACTGACAGACAGACAGACAGACAGACAGACAGGCAGACAGACAGACAGACAGACAGAGACATAGCGATGGGCAGGAAGAAACAGAGAGGAGGGAAGGGGGAAGTTTCTAGGGGATAATCAGAGCCAGGGGAAGTGTGAGGGGAAGGAGAGATGGAAGAGAAATGGTGAGGAGGTAGGGGAAACAGTGGGGGAGCTGGGGAGGGACAGGGGATGGGGGCATTTGAGAGGAAGGGTGGATTACAGGAGGACACGGGAGGGATGGGGGGGGGGGGGTAGGGAATGCAAGTGGGGGAGGGAAATGGGGGCAGGGCATGGGGGTGGGAGTGGGGACAGACAGAGAGAAGGGGGGGAGAGGGATTGAGGGCAGGGTTGGTGAATAGAAGGGAAGGGAAGAAAATGGACGTGGTAATAGAGTTGATATTCTCTACGTAAGGGACAAAAATGGGACTTGATAATAGAGTTGATATTCTCTACGTCAGGGACAAAATGGACGTGGTAATAGAGTTGATATTCTCTACGTCAGGGACAAAATGGACGTGGTAATAGAGTTGATATTCTCTACGTCAGGGACAAAATGGACGTGGTAATAGAGTTGATATTCTCTACGTCAGGGACAAAATGGACGTGGTAATAGAGTTGATATTCTCTACGTAAGGGACAAAATGGACGTGGTAATAGAGTTGATATTCTCTACGTAAGGGACAAAATGGACGTGGTAATAGAGTTGATATTCTCTACGTAAGGGACAAAATGGACGTGGTAATAGAGTTGATATTCTCTACATAAGGGACAAAATGGACGTGATAATAGAGTTGATATTCTCTACGTAAGGGACAAAATGGACTTGATAATAGAGTTGATATTCTTTACGTCAGGGACAAAATGGACTTGATAATAGAGTTGATATTCTCTACGTAAGGGAAAAAAAGGACTTGATAACAGAGTTGATATTCTCTACGTAAGGCGAAAAATGGACTTGGCAATAGAGTTGATATTCTCTACGTAAGGCGAAAAATGGACTTGGTAATAGAGTTGATATTTTCTAGGTAAGGCGAAAAAATGGATTTGGTAATAAAGTTAATAATCTCTACGTAAGGCAAAAAAATGGATTTGGTAATAGAGTTGATATTCTCTACGTAAGGGGGAAAATGGACCTGGTTCATGACTCCGGATGTCCCTCTGCTGCCCCTTTTTTCCCATCTCGGGACAAGCCATGGCTGGGATTCGAACCCATGCCCTTGTAGGAAAGTTAAGCCTTATGAAGTTCACTTTTGTTCCTCCTTGACCAGATCCAACTTGAACACCTCTCTGCCGCTTCTGCCATTGCTTTCAGGGCTCTGGTTTTTTCCCTCCCTGCAACTGAGAGCTGTTTTTCATGAGGCTGTATGCAGACGTTCCCACAAACCCCCTAGCTCCAATTTCTCTGCAGTGAGGACTTTGACCTGATAGCCTTCTCTCCTCAGGCTGTTTGCCAGATCAGCATACTTTTCAGTCTTGTAGATTTGAGCTGCCTCCATTCTGTTCTCATATATGCACCGTGAGCTCGATCATGATCAGCTGCTTGGTTGACTGAGAGTGGACTACTATGTCTGGTCTCATGCCACTCTTGCTGATGATCTCTGGGTGACTCTTCCATTCTGGGAGGTCTGCTGTGCACTCCCAGTCATCTGCCCCGTCCAGCAGACTCTGCCTGCATGTTCCGAGTGGCACTGTTGTTCTTGGCCATGATTCGCTGCCTCCTGCCGTGAAGAATGTTGCGGGTGCTTTTGGAGTCCTGATTTTCCCTTTTTTGTGGTGTTGGTACTAGCCCAGACTACTTGTACAATCTCTTTGAGCACTTGGTTGTGCCTCCATGTGTACCTTCCTTGAGCCAGGGCTACTTTACATGAGCTTAGGACATGCTCCACTGTTTGTTTTTCATGGCAGAGGGGGCATGAAGGATCGTCTGTTTTTCCCCACTTCACCAGGTTTGCATTTGAGGGCAGAAGGTCATATGCAGATCTGAGAATGAAGCTGATCCTGAGAGGGGCCATGTGCCAAATGTCATTCCAAGTGAGACTTCTTTGGAGTGCATTCTCCCACGTTGTCCGTTTGCCCTTGCTGGCTCTGCTGGACTGCTTTTTGGAGTCTTTTTTGGTCTTCTTCTTTTCTCATCTCCTGAATCATCATGTCTCTTTTGGCTTTTCCTTTGGCCTTTGACCACCATTCAGTTTTGGTCACCCCCAGTCCTTGTCTGTTGGTCTGTGTGTGTCCTGTTATTTCTCTGATCTTGACACTTTCTTTTGCAGAATCCATCGCCTCTTGAACTTTCCATTTTCTGCCTGTCTTCAGCTGGGGCTTGATTGCTTCTACCACCTTGTCTCCTGAGTCCTCCAGCATGCTTTGAAGTCTGATCTTCCCTGCTTTGTATTCCTCCAGGATGGATTTCAGTGGTAGTTTCAGCTTTGCTTGGCGACAGTACAGCGCTATGTCAGTCAGACAGGGTGGGACACCAAGCCATTTTTCCTTGTGAACTTGTTGATTTTGGATTCCATTGCCTCCACTATGCTGGTGCAGATGTCGTATATCATCAGAGGCCATAGGAGCTTTGGTATCAGCATGAACTGCAGACACCAGACCTTGTATTTGCCAGGGAGCCCACACTGGTCAATGGTCTCCAAGCCTTCTTCCGACATCTGTTTGGTTTCTTTTTGCTCTTTGTGTGTCTTTCAGCGTATCATCATACCATCATCTTCCAAGGCTCTTGACTGGCTCTTCTGTAACTGTTTGGAATGGCCTGGTTGGCAACACTGAAGACCACAGATTCGGCCACTTTTCCTTTCCTCAGTGAGAGACTCCGTGATTTCTTTGGCTTGAACTTCATTCTGGATGATGCAACTATGTCATCCAGCCTCTCCAGCACATGACGTGTCTCGTCTTCTCTGGATGAAATCACTGTAGTGTCATCCATGAAGGCCTTGAGAGGGGCATCTTGTATCCATCGCCAAGGCCTGTTTGTCTTGCGTTGCTTGTTGCTGCTTTCAAGATGACTTCCATTGCCAACACGAACAGTATTGGGGAAATTGCACAGCCATTGCAATGCCCACTTCCAAGTTGATCCAATCTGTTGTGTACTCCTTGGTAGAGAAGCGCATTGAGAAGCCATTGAAGTACTTCTTGAGCATGTCGCAGATGTTCTTTGGCACATGGTACATCTCAAGAGCCAACTGTATCATCTCATGGGGGTACAGATCCATATGCGTTTGCCAGATCAAGCCACACTACGTCCAGGTCTCTCTTTTCTGTTTTTGCTCTTTGGATTGCGTCCCAGATCATTATGGCGTGTTCTACACAGCCAGCAGCCACGCTGGGATGCCACCTTTCTGGACTGACACATCCAAGTACTTTGTTTTCCATGAGGTACTTGGTCAGCCTTGCTGCCATGACCGAGAAGAAGATTTTCCCTTCGACGTTCAGTAGTGATATTGGCCTGAACTGGCTGATTTCACTTGAGTTTTTTGCTCTTTGGGGATGTACACACCATCTGCCGTCATCCACTGGCCGCTGATCTTCTGGTTTCTCAAGCTGATCGCAGCAGCCTGTGGAGCCACTCCAGCACCTTGGGACATTTCTTGTACAGCTGGTAAGGTATTCCGTTTGGCCCTGGTGTGATGATTTGGCTCTGGCTTTGTCGACACCTTCTTGATTTCCGCCAACGTTGGAGGCTTGTCACTGAACTGTTCCTCAGGGTTGGTTGGCCACACCAGACCTTGAATGTTGAGTGGTGCTTTGCTCTGTGAGTCAGAGTATGTTTTCTTCAGATGCTGTTCAAGAACTTCTTTGTCCACACTTAGGGTCCCAGATTTTGGCTGCTCAAACAGAATTCTGGCAAACTGGAAGGGGTCTCTGAAGAAGCGCTCTTGTGTCTTCTCTACATAAGGCAAAAAAGGACTTGGTAATAGAGATGATATTTTCTACGTGGGGGGAAAATTGACTCGGTAATAGAGTCTATATTCTCTACGTAAGGGGAAAAGTGGACTTGGTATTTGTCAAGGGCGTGAAACTTCTCACAAAAGGCATTAAACGCTTAGAGGCAAAGGGACGTTGTACGTAGTATACACATAGGTAATAGACCCATTAACCAGTGTGCCTTACCCCACCGCGCATGGTCGAACTGTGTCAAGGAGGACGAAGTGGTCAGGTGACAGTTGACACCTAAGGTAGTACGGGTTCGGACCTTCCCGATAGTGAAAGGAGGGAGGGACGTAGCCACTGGGACCTCAGTGCATCAAGTGGGCGCTACATACTCAGCCAGCTGAGGTCGCTTTGTAAACAATAATTGAAGAGCATGAGTTTTGGGCTCATTCAGATGGTATTGCTGTGGGGCACTGTGTTGGTTCTATTTTCAGGCTGGTTGAATGCGCGTAGACGTTGTTGTCGTAGCTTTTCTCCAGGATAATTATTGTGTTAAGTGAACCCCGAAGTCGGCGGGAAAATTTCGATGTCCAACTGGTGCCAAGTTGTTGTTTGCTAATCAATTAGGTAAGGATATGTGTGTGTAAATGCTGATGTGTGGAAGAATGTAGCGAAAGGAGAATTCAGGGTACTTGTGAACAGGGGGGTTTGAGAAGCAGCATGGACAAAGGCATGGCCCAAAGGGGAATCCTTTGTTTCCATCCCTATATAAACTGAGGGAGAACAACGTGTAGGGGAGGAGAATAACACCACGAGAGAGAGAGAGAAGGCAGAGGAGGGAGACAGCAGAGAGAGAGTAAACAGGAATAGGGTCGAGAGAAACGTGGTCTGGGAGATAGAAGAGACAGCAAAGTCTTAGACTTAAAGACAAGCTGGAAGAGAAGAAAACTAAGTTTGAAACCCAGAGGTGGGTGAAGACAGACAAACTGAATTTGAACCCAGAGGTGGGTGAAGGAGACGAAGAAGAAGAGTTCTACGTCGAGATCCCAGAGACGACCACGAAGACCCAGTCCTGGAACCTGGAGCCAGTCAACCAAGGGCGTCACCATCAAGCAATGCTGAAGACGAAGACGTGAAGAGACTTTTTTCAAGAACTGTGTGTGTGGTGTGAAAGCGTGGTTTGTGTGTGTGAAAACCTGGCCAGGTAAGAAGTCATTTTATTATAACCCGGGGTTAGGAAGTATTGATCTTTTATGTGTTGATTTGTTCATTTTGGGGTGATTGGATTTTTCATGTTTGATTATAAGTAGAATAGAAATTGTATTTCTTGTGCTCAGTCGTGTTAGGAGAGAAACGAATGCGTGACATCCCATTCCCAGAGAGAGGTGAATGTTTGGCGGGTGCATGAGTGTGCATATGCGTGTATGTGTGCGGAGATAACTTTTTGGTGTGTAAAGCCTGACTATTAATACATCAACTTAGTGCACTTAAGCAATACCATCACGATTTCCCTCGTCCTGGACAGTATAGAGTTCATATTCTCTACGTAAGGGGAAAAAATGGAGTTGGTAATAGAGTTTGATATTTTCTACGTAAGGCGAAAAAATGGATTGGTAATAGAGTTGATATTTTCTACGTAAGGGAAAAATGGACTTGATAATAGAGTTGATTTTTTTTTTACGTAAGGGGGAAAATGGACTTGGCAAGAGAGTTGATAACCTCTATGTAAAGGGAAAATGGACTTGGCAAGAGACTTGATAAGTAAGGGGGAAAAATGGACTCGGTAATAGAGCTGATATTCTCTACGTAAGTGGGAAAAATGGACTCGGTAATAGAGCTGATATTCTCTACGTAAGTGGAAAAATGGACTTGGTAATAGAGTTGATGTTATCTACGTAGGGGGAAAATGGACTCGGTAATAGAGTTGATATTCTCTACGTAAGGGGGAAAAATGGACATGGTAATAGAGTTGATATTCCCTACGTAAGGGGGAAAAATGGACATGGTAATAGAGTTGATATTCTCTATGTAAGGGGGAAAATGGATTTCATAATAGAATTGATATTCTCTACGTAAGGCGAAAAAAAAGGACTTGGTAATAGAGTTGATATTTTCCAGGTTAGGCGAAAAAATGGATTTGGTAATAGAGTTAATATTCTCTACGTAAGGCAAAAAAATGGACTTGGTAATAAAGTTGATATTTTCTACGTAAGGCAAAAAAAAGGACTTGGTAATAGAGTTGATATTTTTTACGTAAGGGGGAAAATGGACTTGGCAAGAGAGTTGCTATTCTATATGTAAGGGGGAAAATGGACTTGGTAAGAGAGTTGATATTCTCTGTGTAAGGAGAAAAACTGGACTCGGTAATAGAGCTGATATTCTCTATGTAAGTGGAAAAATGGACTTGGTAATAGCGTTGATGTTCTCTATGTAAGGGGAAGAATGGACTCGATAATAGATTTGATATTCTCTACGTAAGGGGGAAAAATCGACATGGTAATAGAGTTGATGTTCTCTATGTAAGGGGAAAAATGGACATGGCAATAGAGTTGATATTCTCTATGTAAGGGGAAAAAAATGGACATGGCAATAGAGTTGATATTCTCTATGTAAGGGGAAAATGGACATGGCAATAGAGTTGATATTCTCTATGTAAGGGGAAAATGGACTTGGTAATGGAGTTGATATTCTCTACGTAAGGCAAAAAATGGACATGGCAATAGAATTGATATTCTCTATGTAAGGGGGAAAATGGACATGGCAGTAGAGTTGATATTCTCTATGTAAGGGGAAAATGGACTTGGTAATAGAGTTGATATTCTCTACGTAAGGCAAAAATGGACATGGCAATAGAGTTGATATTCTCTATGTAAGGGGGAAAATGGAGTTGGTAATAGAGTTGATATTCTCTATGTAAGGGGGAAAATGGAGTTGGTAATAGAGTTGATATTCTCTATGTAAGGGGGGAAAATGGACTTGGTAATAAGAGTTGATATTCTCTATGTAATTTCCAATATCATATGTCTCATGTAAATCACCCCCGTCCCACCATCTCATCAAACATCCCTATCATGCTTACAAGAACACACTAAACATACACACATATATAGCACACATATGTGCATGCGCGCTCCACACCACACACACACACACACACACACACACACACACACACACACACAGAGGGAGGGAGGGAGATAGGGAGGGAAAGGGAGAAGGGGGAGAGAGAGAGAGAGAGAGAGAGAGAGAGAGAGAGAGAGAGAGAGAGAGAGAGAGAGAGAAGATGAGCCACCGTATGGGCAATGAGATTTTACAATTTATAGATGTAAATATCTTTCGATTAGCAATGGCCTGTACCATTCTCAGGGTAGCAATGGCCTGTGCCACCTACCCATCACGGATTGTTTCGAGCGGGAAACTAGAGGGAAGCAATGGCCTGTACCACCCACCCCTCATGGATTCTTTACAGCGGGAAATGAGAGGGTAGCAACGGCCTGTGCCACTCACCCGTCACGGATTATTTACAGCGGGCCCGTCACGGATTATTTACAGCGGGAAAGGAGAGGACAGCAATGGTCTGTACCACCCACCCCTCGCGGATTACTTACAGCGGGAAACAAGAGGACAGCGATGGCCTGTACCGCTCACCCCTCACGGGATATTTACAGCAGGAAACTAGAGGGAAGCAATGGCCTGTGCCACCCACCCCTCATGGATATTTACAGCGGGAAAGGAGAGGGAAGCGGTTGTAGTTCGATTCCGTGTTACAAAAGTACGAAGAACAAGTTTACATTACACGCCTACATCTACAGCCCACTTCACCCCTCTGTAGTTACACGCCTACATCTACAGCCCACTTCACCTGACTGTAGTTACACGTCTACATCTACAGCCCACTTCACCTGACTGTAGTTACACGCCTACATTACAGCCCACTTCACCTGACTGTAGTTACACGTCTACATCTACAGCCCACTTCACCCCTCTGTCGTTACACACCTACATCTACAGCCCACTTCACCCCTCTGTAGTTACACGCCTACATCTACAGCCCACTTCACCCCTCTGTAGTTACACGTCTACATCTACAGCCCACTTCACCCCTCTGTAGTTACACGCCTACATCTACAGCCCACTTCACCCCTCTGTAGTTACACGTCTACATCTACAGCCAACTTTACCCCACTGTACTTACACACCTACATCCACAGCCCACTTCACCTGACTGTAGTTACACGCCTACATCTACAGCCAACTTTACCTGACTGTAGTATACCTATCCTCCCTTAAGACATAGGGAGAGGGCAGGTAAGGAATCGTATGCTCCCCGAGAGATAGGAGCACAGCAAATGTTCTGTGTGGCCTCAAAGACATGCTTTGAAGCGGTTAAAAAGAGCGACGATGGTTGCTGAAGTCCGTTAAAAAAAAAACTGCGAATTCACGAGGGTAAAGTTACCTGTGTTCACCTACCAACAATGTGTGTGTGTGGTGGGTGGGAGAGGGGGGTCTTTGTGTGTGTGTGTGTGTGTGTGTGTGTGTGTGTGTGTGTGTGTGTGTGTGTGTGTGTGTGTTGTATGCGTGTGTGAGTGTTTTGTGTGTGTGCGTGCGCGCGCGCGCGCGCGCGCGCGTGTGTGTGTGTGTGTGTGTGTGTGTGTGTGTGTGTGTGTGTGTGTGTGTGTGTGTGTGTGTGTGTGTGTGTGTGTACACAAAAATGGACTTCGTTTATCCGACGTTTTGCGTACCCACACACAACATAAGATGTATGTAAGACATGTAATGAAATATAAAACATTGCATTTGATATAAAATAACGCAGGAACAAGTTTAACTATGCACGATAAAAACTCTTATTCCATACAAGCTATTGAAAAGCAAATATACCTAGTTTTGCATCTCTGTACTTAGAGAGGAGACAGACTCCCTGAGAGCTATCTCAAGTTTCAAGTAGACATCCCAGACAACAGGTCTCTCAATACATTAATGGCAGAGAGAGCGAGTAGCTGATAGAGACACTTTAAAAGGATGGAATCATTTAAGATTTGAAATGCTTCCTGCAGAAGGACTGAATACACACACCTATAGAATGCGGAGCAAATAGGAAGCAGGCAGAAGGAGTGCACGCCAAGGAACGCAAGCCAACAATTCATCCATCATAATGACAATGATCCAGTGTCTTTTGCATTCGTTTATAAAGGGGGGGGGGGGGGGGGGGATGACGGGAGTGGATGTGTGTGTGTGGGGGGGGGGGGGGGGGGGGGGGCGGAGAGACACGCACCTTACTGTGAATCCCTAAAAAGTGTACATGTGCTTTTTTTTTTTCCTTTGATTGTTGTTGTTGTTGTAAATTCACAAAGTCACTGACTGTTCCACTCCGGGACTTTGTAGCTGCCCTAAATTTCTGAGGGGTTTAGCATATTAATTGACTTTCAACACCCTTTAGGCATTTAGGCTTACGAAGCCCCAAACCAGCTAACTTGTAAAGCAAAAGATCTATTGAAACTCAAAAACAAAACATTGACGTTTTCATCTATTCCTCTCAATGTTATCTCGCATGTTTCCAACAAACAACAAGCCCTCCATGGCATCTGAGATTGCGCCTGGCTTTGATTCTCTCATCTCTGCAAAGTTTCGTACGGAATCTCTAAGGATTATTAGGCCTACTGCCAAAAAAAATGCTTTTCATGATTATGATCATCAAATTGTGCGTCCACCGATGCCTCCAGAATCACGATTTTTAAACGGATTTCATTTTCACTGGGCAGGTTTTGGGAAACACGAATCAAACTGCTTTCTTGAAACCCGCGACGACAACTTGACTGCAATCTTTACGATGTCTGTTTCCTTATCTCTGTCTACCACCACACCAAGAAGACGTCGGGGATTGTTTCTGCTGGACCGACGCATGATTGGCATTGGGATCGTAACGTCATCTCGCCAGCTTCTTGTCTCCACTTTCTAGAAGTGTCTGCTGATGTTGTTATTGATGTTTCAAATAATCCAACACTCAGGGATGGATCAGCTGATTTTACGTAAAGTCACTGAGAATTTTCAACGTAATATTGACTTTTGTTCTAACTTCTCGGCGGTGATGGGATCCCAGATTGATCTGGCCTTCAGCGTGACACCTAAAATAACAATCGTGCTGTATGTGTGACAGGGGTAGAGGGGCCCCTAGTGCTGTATGTGTGACAGAGGTAGAGGGGCCCCTAGTGCTGTATGTGTGACAGAGGTAGAGGGGCCCCTAGTGCTGTATGTGTGACAGGTGTAGAGGGCCCCTAGTGCTGTATGTGTGACAGAGGTAGAGGGGCCCCTAGTGCTGTATGTGTGACAGGTGTAGAGGGCCCCTAGTGCTGTATGTGTGACAGAGGTAGAGGGCCCCTAGTGCTGTATGTGTGACAGGTGTAGAGGGCCCCTAGTGCTGTATGTGTGACAGAGGTAGAGGGGCCCCTAGTGTTATATGTGTACAGGTGTAGAGGGCCCCTAGTGCTGTATGTGTGACAGAGGTTAGGGGGCCCCTAGTGCTGTATGTGTGACAGGTGTACAACGGCCCCTAGAGCTGTATGTGTGACAGCTGTACAGCCGCACTTAGTACTGTATGTGTGACAGGTGCACAGCGGCCCCTAGTGCTGTATGTGTGACACGTGTAGAGGGCCCCTAGTGCTGTATGTGTGACAGGTGTAGAGGGGCCCCTAGTGCTGCTGTATGTGTGACAGGTGTAGAGGGCCCCTAGTGCTGTATGTGTGACAGGTGTAGAGGCCCCTAGTGCTGTATGTGTGACAGGTGTAGAGGACCCCTAGTGTTGTATGTGTGACAGGTGTAGAGGGCCCCTAGAGCTGTATGTGTGACAGGTGTAGAGGGCCCCTAGTGCTGTATGTGTGGCAGGTGTAGAGGGCTCCTAGTGCTGTATGTGTGACAGGTGTAGAGGGCCCCTAGTGTTGTATGTGTGACAGGTGTAGAGGGCCCCTAGTGCTGTATTTGTGACAGGTGTAGAGCAGTTCCTAGTAGCAATTGCCTGCAGAGCTGTCGGTCGTGAGTTCGAACCACACGTGGTCGGATTTTTTCGACTTTGAAACCCTGTCTGTCCACCCAGCAAAAACCCCTGTCTGTCCACCCAGCAAAAAACCCTGTCTGTCCACCCAGCAAAAAACCCTGTCTGTCCACCCAGCAAAAAACCCTGTCTGTTCACCCAGCAAAAAAACCCTGTCTGTCCACCCAGCAAAAAACCCTGTCTGTCCACCCAGCAAAAAAACCCTGAGTGTCCACCCAGCAAAAACCCCTGTCTGCCACCCAGCAAAAAAAAAACTCTGTCTGTCCACCCAGCAGTAAACGGGCACCTGATTGAGTTCAGGGAATGTTAAGGCGGCGTTAAGGAGAGGGATGGGCCCCGCCTTCCTTCATGCCGTGCCCTGGACACGGTGGACATCTGACAGTTCGCTGCCTCTATGGCCAACAGGCTGATGGAACTTTCACCTTTACTGTCGTTTCTGCACTGGCTCGTCGACCATGCGGTTCTAACGTCTCCTCCCAATTCAAAACTAGCAGCTTAGTCTTTGGCGAACGATCAGCAAGGAACCAGTAGTATCGTGACTGTTGACAGTTTCAGGACTGAGGGGGTGGGGTGGGGGCGTTCACGAAGTGGATGAAAACTGAGTTGCATCCTAATAGCGGTTGTTCCCCAGACCCGAAGCTTTTCAACAAATAGGGAACAACTGAATGAAAAAGACTTTATGGATCGATGTTAACTACCACTGCCATCTCACAGCGATAGTATCTCGTTTATGCAGTGTGAATGGAAATTCAAGCGTGTGTGGGAGTATGTGTCTGAACTTTTCCACTCTACATTGGAACGATTTGTTAATTGAATTATATGATTTATTACGGGTGAGTATGAGAGAGATTCAAGCTTGATTATCAGCCTGAAAACTGAAACAGACCGCACCTGTTCTGTGTGGAAAAGGTCCACATAAAACAGACCGCACCTGTTCTGTGTGGGAAAAGGTCCACATAAAACAGACCGCACCTGTTCTGTGTGGGAAAAGGTCCACATAAAACAGACCGCACCTGTTCTGTGTGGAAAAGGTCCACATAAAACAGACCGCACCTGTTCTGTGTGGGAAAAGGATCCACATAAACAGACCGCACCTGTTCTGTGTGGAAAAAAGATCCACATAAACAGACCGCACCTGTTCTGTGTGGGAAAAAGATCCACATAAAACAGACCGCACCTGTTCTGTGTGGGAAAAAGATCCACATAAAACAGACCGCACCTGTTCTGTGTGGGAAAAAGATCCACATAAAACAGACCGCACCTGTTCTGTGTGGAAAAAGATCCACATAAAACAGACCGCACTGTTCTGTGTGGGGAAAGATCCACATAAAACAGACCGCATCTTTTCTGTGTGGAAAAGATCCACTTAAAACAGACCGCACCTGTTCTGTGTGGAAAAAGGTCCACATAAAACAGACTGCACCTGTTCGTGTGGAAAAAAGATACACATAAAACAGACTAGCAACAAAATAACGTTTCTTTACCGTTTCGCGTGTGTCTGGCTCCAAGGAGGCACTTTTTGTGCCTTTCTTTAACACCTGATGTCTCTATGAAGAAGACATATTTGTTAAAAATTCACTTGTCTGGTCGGTGTTAGGCATTTTAGAAAGCTTTAGTTTCCACTCTCAACTGCATGCTTATGTATGTCAGTCAGTGTTTTGCTGATGATACGAAACCACTGGTGCTCTCGATTGATCCAACCGCCCTACCCCTTCCATGTCTCCACACGCTGGGAGGCCAGGGTGGGGAATAATGCCTGTCATTGTAGGACAGTGTCAGCAAAATGGTGAGGTGTTGAAAAACATCCGTCACTCAGCTGGAGGTGGGGTGGGGTAGGGGGTGGAACAGGCAGGGGAAGAAAAAAAAAAGGGATAACTTGTAACATCATGTGGTTGTGTGTGTGTAGCGTGTGTCTATGAGAGAGAGCGAGAGAGAGAGAGAGAGAGAGAGAGAGAGAGAGAGAGAGAGAGAGAGAGAAGAGAGACAGACAGACAGACAAAAGAGGTCCACGATACCACAGTCTTCAGACAAGGAGGTGAAATGAATGGCCGCGAGCACGTCAGTCCTATGCCCTGATTTCAAAGACTCACCGGTTATTTGAAAAAAAAACAAACTTTGTTTGCAAAAACCCTTTAAAACACATCTTCTAAAAACACATCGGCAATTTTGTTTAAATCTTTCCTCCGTGAAATCTTAGATCAGATGGAAAATGTTAATATCTTTGAGAAAATTACAAGATCATAATTTATCAGGTGGGACATCTCTGAAAAAAGGTTTCCATAGAATCTGCCGTAAAGTGTTTATGTCTCACATCATGCAAGTCCCAGCACTCTACAAAAGAATATGTATCACTGTGAGTGGTACATGACATAGAATGCCCCACGGAGCGTCTTCACCTTTCAGAAGATAAGAATGGGTATCAAAGGAGTGGCCTGAATGCAAACGGCACAAGACGGTTTCTTCTTTACGGCCATGTCGGGAACATGCTAAAAACTCTTTCAGGTTAGGACGGATTTTAATAGTTTGTTATCCATTTGCAAGTTCCATTCCTCCTGCCCGGGCTCTTTGACGGAACCCTGGGTTTGGGGTTTCAGATCAGTGTGAGGGACAGACAGTCTGTTCAACTCTTTCCTTTTGGTACTCATGGCAAGTTTGGGAGTCCGACAAAATGGGGAAATCTTTATGTTATGATTTAGAGACCATTTCAAGAGCCAGGACCAAGGCTGTCGACTCAGCAGTGTAGATGGAGCTGTCAGTGGGAATGTGTTCAGAAACTCTCTGTTAGAGTTCAATCAAAGAGAGAACATGCCATAACGTGAGTGAGAAATGGTGTGCCTGTCATTCAAGCGATATCTCTATTGTTGTCCAGGCGTACTTTTCAAATCCTACCTTTGTCTCGCTGCATCTATTTGATTACGCCCCCCACCCCCACCTCCACCACCAACTGAGAAAAGATAGCTCTGTGTCCGATGGAAAGACCAGGCGTTATCTTCCATCGATTTGTTTTCTATCAGTACAGGTCTGTTGAAGCCGTTACTAGTCACTAGGCAGAGCCTAAAGCCACTGGTGATTTTGCATCTTCATCGCATCATGACGACAGTCTTCACAAACAGAGCAGCGGCCATCATCCACTTGGGCCGACAGACTTCTAACACAACATCAGGCCGCACACCAAAAAGTAATGCGCCAAAGTCTTGCTTAAGGAGTCGAGTATTTATAGGTAGGCACCATTACATTGCTTCGATAATGTTTTTATTGTATCTGAAAGTTGATTTACCTTCTTTTCTTAATTATGCTCATCAAGGCAATGAAAGGAATGGGACTGTTCTGGAGAAACCACATGGTGCAAATATAGAGCCACTGAGGAGTGCAAAGGTCTAAAACGTGACGTCAGATAAGGGGCTGGTAATAAAGTTCTAGATTGTGAATGACTTCCTAGGTTGAAATTCCTAAATTCAAGTGAAATGATTGGTGGAATGTTGCTCCTTTGATCTATGATCAGTTTTAATATCAAATGTACGCTACGCCTCAAAACGTTGACATAGATTAATTTACATAGTGATTTAGTGTTGAATCAAAACGTTGACATAGATTACATAGTGACTTCGTGCAAAATCCTTACTGTGGCATTTGGCGTCACCTCTGCTGCTTGGTGCGCTCTCCGGAGCCGCCACTGGCTCCAGGAAGAATAGAGGAAGACGGACGCCGGCAACCACGGGGTGACTCGGCGCCTGATGTACTGAAGCTGCAAGCTCAGCTATCCAGCCGGCAACCGTGGAGTGACTCGGCGCATGCTATACCGAAGCTGCATTATGGTCAGCTATCCAGCAACAGCGCGAGTTGCCGACACCAGCGCCACTTCATCACTTGCGGGTATGTCTGGTATCCGTCTTGTTAAAGGACCAGTAAGGCTGCAGCACCTACCTTCCTCTCCCAAGACAACGACAACAAAACAGACATCCCAGACATTGTGCGTGGACGGTAACAACCGTGACATCTTTTGTGACGTGTCAGGTCAGAGAATCTCCTGGTCCACTTGGTAGTCACGTGACCCAGCACTAGCTGTGGCATGTGGGGAGTGAACCCAAAAAGAAATTGGACCAGCCGCCGTGGCGAAGTGGTTATCGTCGCGGACTCCCGGCTGGGAGGTCGTGGGTTCGAATCCCATCAGAGTCATGTGGGTTTTTCTGCCCGACCGGCTCCTACCCAGAGTTGAGTTTGCTGCGGACTCAGTTGGGAAGACTGGGACCACACAGTCGAGTTTCGTCCACTTAATGGATGCGTTTCTGAGAGTGTTGCTCAAATTTCTTGATTAACACTGCAGGTGCCTGTATCTCTCGGGCCTGGTTGACGCCGGGTCGGATCATAATATGCAAGAGTAGGTGTTGTTGTCAGCATTTCTTTCACTCTAGCAAAAGCTTTTGTTTGCTGTGGACCCCAAGTCCATGCTGAGTCTTTTGCTAGCAGGGTCATTCAGTGGCTTCAAGGTGGTTGACAGGTGAGGTAAGTATCTCCCAAGGTAGTTCACCATTCCAAGATATCTCCTCAACTCATTCACATCTGATGGTTCTGTCATTTGCAAGATTGCTTCTATCTTGCTAGGATCAGGTTGCACTCCTTGACCACTGATGATACGCGCCCAGGAAGTTTATTTCAGATTTCCTGTATTCACATTTTCCATTGTTCAAAGTAAGACCTACATCTTGCAGTCTTTTGTGTACTCTGGTGAGGAGTACTTCATGTTCTTCTGCTGTCTTGGTGTGGCACATTATGTCATCAAAGTAACAAATCACACCTTCAATATCGCTGAGGATCTCATTCATGGTTCTCTGAAATATTTCAGGAGCAGATGATATTCCAAAAGGGACTCTTGTGAAGAAATAACGTCCAAATGGTGTGATAAAGGTGGTTAATTTTGCTGTTGATTTGTCCAACGGAATTTGCCAGAACTCCGATTGAGCATCTAGTTTTGAGAAAACTGATGAACCCCGAAGTTAGTGTATGATGTCATCTACAGTTGGAATGACATATCTTTCACGTTCAACTGCTTGGTTGAGTTTCTTCAAGTCCACACATATTCTGACATTTCCATTTGGTTTCAATACTGGAACCATTGGTGAAACCCACTCTGTTGGTTCTGTTATCTCTTCAATTACTCCCTCATCTTTCATGCGTTTGAGTTCCTGTTCCACTTTTTCTTGAAGTGGTATCGGGACACGTCTTGCGACTGCTATGCTGTAAGGCTGTGCTCCTTCTCTCAACTTAATTTTGACACGTGTACACTTGACTGTACTGAGAGACACTGCGTCCATTCTTTTAACAAGATTTAGTTCTGTAGCAGTACTGCGGCTGAGTAAGCTATCAACATCATGATCAAGAACGTATATCAAAGCTTGCAGTTTCTTGTCAAAAACTGTCTTGAAATTTCCATTGTTTTCACTTTTCCTTCCGGCCGCTGCAGGCTGACTCCATAGCAAGGCAAAAGTTTGGGATGACCCAATGCAACCCATGTAGACTTGCTGATAACATTGACATCAGCACCTGTATCAATTTTAAAGTCTGTCTGTTTACCTTCAATGTCAATCTTGACTCTCCAAGGAGGTTCTGTTTGGAACTGACTGCTCCAATGAAGAAAACTTCTTCTTTAGTTGATTCTACTTCATCCAGTTTCTTGCTTGTCTTGGTTCTGCAGACACGAGCAAAATGTGAACTCTTTCCACATCTCAGACATTTTTTTTCCATTTGCTGGACATTTTCCTTTTACATGTGACGTCCCACATTTTCCACATGAGAAAGACTTCGATTTAGGGCTTTTGAATGCTGCTTTCTCTTGATGTGCTGTAGATGATGCACTCTCCCCTGACTCTTCTGTCACGGTGGCTATAGTGTACTCTATCAACACTCTCAATTCCACTAGCACCTCTCTGCTGTTCAATTTCTTGCTTCACCCTTTCATGTTGTCTAGCCATCGTAATTGCCACTTTCAAGTTAGGTCACTTTGAAGCTGAAGCTTTTCTGACAGTTCTTCGGTCTAACAGTCCTAAACTAGCCTGTCTCTGACTGTGTCATTTTTGTTTTCAAACTGTGCATTGCTCTGCAAGTTCAAACAAACACCTGGCATATTGTTCCACTGTTTCTCCTGCTTTCTGATCTCTTCTGTGAAACTTCGCTCTTTCGTGAATGACGTTATGTGAAGGAATGAAATATTCGTCAAATTTCTTGATAACGACGTCATAATCATTCTTCTCTGCTTCGTTTCGAAATTCGAAACTGCTTAAATATTTTGTCCGCTTCC
>JADBJO010005488.1:22500-25000 GCA_016801955.1 Conus betulinus
CTATGCAGTTATTTCAGGGCTGAACAACACGGTGTATAGAGAGAGTGAACCACAGCTTCCTTTTCTTTTTGCTGGGTTTTGATAGCTGGAAACCTATGTTTTTTGTACACACACAATGAAAGCATTTCCTAAACTTACCTTTGGCATGGTGGATTGCAAACCAACGTACTTCTTCCTGTAAAAAAAAAAATCCCACAAGACGGTATCCCCACTGCCTCGGCCGCCTGTGCCTACTGACGACGACAGTGCTGATCATCATATACACGCCGTACACAACTTGCACAGCAAACTGTTGATTACAAGCTTACCGGTGTTCCGCTTTCAAACTGTTTCTCACCCAGATTGTTCCCTCGGACAGAATATCCCTCATACTGTCCCTTGGGGAAGAGAAGGGGAGCTGAGAAGAGAGAGGGAAGAGGAGCGCGGGTGATGTTGCAGGGTGAAGGGGGGAGGAGTGGGAGAACATTTGACTGCAACTTTCCTATGGCAGGTATTTCAGGGGTGAAGTAACCAACACGGTGTATAGAGAGAGTGAACCACAGCTGTGGAATCCTTTGCTGTTGTACACACACAATGAAAGCATTTCCTAAACTTACCTTTGGCATGGTGGATTGTAAACCAACGTACTTCTTCCTGTAAAAAAAAAAATCCCACAAGACGGTATCCCCACTGCCTCGGCCGCCTGTGCCTGCTGGACGACGATAGTGCTGATCATCATATACACGCCGTACACAACTTGCACAGCAAACTGTTGATTACAAGCTTACCGGTGTTCCGCTTTCAAACTGTTTCTCACCCAGATTGTTCCCTCGGACAGAATATCCTTCATACTGTCCCTTGGGGAAGAGAAAGGGGAGCTGAGAAGAGAGAGGGAAGAGGAAGGAAGGCGTGGTGATGTTGCAGGGTGAAGGGGGGAGGAGTGGGGGAGGAGGGGGGGGGGGAGGAGAAGTAACCATACATCTGTGTATGCTCAGGCAGAGCGTTCTGTAGTATATTTGACGCTATGTGTCTCGGCAACGGAACGTTTGTGTCGCGAACGCTTGAAGCGTTCTGTAATGGCCCTCGGAGCTTGCTTGCAGATGAAAAGATGGCGGCGATTTTCATAGGATTTCGATTTTTCCTGTTTCTCCATATTTGTGAGTGGATTTGGCCTTTCCTGTGGATATTTGTTTAGCTGCAATAATCCTACATCTCAGTGATCACTTGGCGATGCATTCCCTTCCGTTATCCTTTCAAATTGTTCTGTTAGGAAATGCCACTATGCCACTAGAGTTGCGGCCTGAGCCTGATGTTGGAGAAATGGACAGCGTTCAGCCAGTATTGGAGTCGTATGTGACCGTATGTAGTGTTGTAGAAATGGACAGTATGTAGCCTAAATAAGAATATGGGTTTCTTGATTTTGGATTCGACATTAGAAAAGTAATTAGACTCAGAATCAAAAAATTTACTTTGAGAATATTTCGACAGGGTCGCCCCTGTCTTCTTCAGCTCAATGTTGCTGTTGTGGCAGCGAGGCCTGGTGGGACGACTGTTGTGTGGGGTGAACGGTTGTCAGGATCTGATTTGTAATGGGGAGAAGTTCAAAGCCTTGATCTCTGTTCAGGCTGGGGCGTCTGGTCTTGATTTCGATGGCTTCTTTCACTTTTCTTTTTGTGAGAAAGGTCTCTGTAGATAAGATCTTGGTTTCTTGGGGGCTGAAACTGTGGCCTGTGGCTTGTAGGTGTTCGTGTATGGCAGAAGTAGATCGCTTTTGGTGTTCCTGTAGACGGGTGGTGTGAGTGGTCTTGCTGTCTCGCCCAAGTTGGTATTGGCACAGTCTTGACACCCTACCACGTCCACGTACTAAAAAAACAGGTAATAATTATATGAGCGTTTTCGCAAGATTAGAATAGTGTGTCGAAAGAGAAATATCTCGTGGTTGTTTTCATGTCAGAATTAATTGTTTTCAGTCCTTGATTATCACGTGAAAACATGTTATTGTCACATATAGATAGGTTATTGTCACATGTAGACAGGTGATTGTCACATATAGATATTTATTTTCATGTAGCAATAGCTGGTATCGTGTGACAGTAACTGCTTTGCCGTGATAATCAGCTGGCTGTTCTGACATGAAAATGGACGATTTTTTTTCAGGGGATATACCCCTTATCTGCATTGAAAACAACAAGCATCATTGTTAGTTTTTTTTCTCTTGACAGGTGAAAACGATGTAAACACAATGATTATGGTTTGACAAGTGGAAACACAGGTGGAAACGATGTAAACACAGTAATGATGGTTTCATTTTATTGACAGGTGAAAACGATGTCAACACAGTAATGATGGTTTCATTTTCTGTTGACAGGTGAAAACGATGTCAACACAGTAACGATGGTTTCATTTTCTGTTGACAGGTGAAAACGATGTCAACACAGTAACGATGGTTTCATTTTCTGTTGACAGGTGAAAACGATGTCAACACAGAAACGATGGTTTCATTTTCTGTTGACAGGTGAAA
>JADBJO010005488.1:30000-35000 GCA_016801955.1 Conus betulinus
CATGTCTCCTCTCCTCCTCTGTCACTGTAATATCCTCAAAGCCCCATGTCTTCCTCCTCTGTCACTGTAATATCCTCAAAGCCCATGTCTTCCTCCTCTGTCACTGTAATGTCCTCAAAGTCCCATGTCTTCCTCTGTCACTGTAATGTCCTCAAAGCCCCATGTCTTCCTCTGTCACTGTATGTCCTCAAAGCCCCATGTCTTCCTCCTCTGTCACTGTAATGTCCTCAAAGCCCCATGTCTTCCTCCTCTGTCACTGTAATGTCCTCAAGCCCCATGTCTTCCTCTGTCACTGTAATATCCTCAAAGCCCCATGTCTTCCTCCTCTGTCACTGTAATGTCCTCAAAGTCCCATGACTTCCTCCTCTGTCACTGTAATATCCTCAAAGCCCAATGTCTTCCTCTGTCACTGTAATGTCCTCAAAGTCCCATGTCTTCCTCCTCTGTCACTGTAATGTCCTCAAAGCCCCATGTCTTCCTCTGTCACTGTAATGTCCTCAAGTCCCATGTCTTCCTCCTCTGTCACTGTAATGTCCTCAAAGCCCCATGTCTTCCTCTGTCACTGTAATGTCCTCAAAGTCCCATGTCTTCCTCCTCTGTCACTGTGATGTCTCAAAGTCCCATGACTTCCTCCTCTGTCACTGTAATGTCCCTCAAAGTCCCATGTCTTCCTCCTCTGTCACTGTAATGTCTCTCAAAGCCCCATGTCTTCCTCTGTCACTGTAATGTCCTCAAAGTCCCATGTCTTCCTCCTCTGTCACTGTAATGTCCTCAAAGCCCCATGTCTTCCTCTGTCACTGTAATGTCCTCAAAGTCCATGTCTTCCTCCTCTGTCACTGTAATGTCCTCAAAGTCCCATGACTTCCTCCTCTGTCACTGTAATGTCCTCAAAGTCCCATGTCTCTTCCTCCTCTGTCACTGTAATGTCCTCAAAGCCCCATGTCTTCCTCTGTCACTGTAATGTCCTCAAAGTCCCATGTCTTCCTCCTCTGTCACTGTAATGTCCTCAAAGCCCCATGTCTTCCTCCTCTGTCACTGTAATGTCCTCAAAGCCCCATGTCTTCCTCTGTCACTGTAATGTCCTCAAAGTCCCATGTCTTCCTCCTCTGTCACTGTAATGTCCTCAAAGCCCCATGTCTTCCTCCTCTGTCACTGTAATGTCCTCAAAGCCCCATGACTTCCTCCTCTGTCACTGTAATGTCCTCAAAGTCCCATGTCTTCCTCCTCTGTCACTGTAATGTCCTCAAAGTCCCATGACTTCCTCTGTCTCTGTCTAATGTCCTCAAAGCCCCATGTCTTCCTCTGTCATTCTAATGTCCTCAAAGCCCCATGTCTTCCTCCTCTGTCACTGTAATGTCCTCAAAGGCCCATGACTTCCTCCTCTGTCACTGTAATGTGCTCAAAGCCCCATGTCTTCCTCTGTCACTGTAATGTCCTCAAAGCCCATGTCTTCCTCCTCTGTCACTGTAATGTCCTCAAGCCCCATGTCTTCCTCTGTCACTGTAATGTCCTCAAAGCCCCATGTCTTCCTCCTCTGTCACTGTAATGTGCTCAAAGCCCCATGTCTTCCTCTGTCACTGTAATGTCCTCAAAGCCCCATGACTTCCTCCTCTGTCACTGTAATGTCCTCAAAGTCCCATGTCTTCCTCCTCTGTCACTGTAATGTCCTCAAAGCCCCATGTCTTCCTCCTCTGTCACTGTAATGTCCTCAAAGCCCCATGTCTCCTCTGTCACTGTAATGTCCTCAAAGCCCCATGTCTTCCTCTGTCACTGTAATGTGCTCAAGCCCCATGTCTTCCTCTGTCACTGTAATGTCCTCAAAGCCCCATGTCTTCCTCTGTCACTGTAATGTCCTCAAAGCCCCATGTCTTCCTCCTCTGTCACTGTAATGTCCTCAAAGCCCCATGTCTTCCTCCTCTGTCACTGTAATGTCCTCATAGTCCCATGTCTTCCTCCTCTGTCACTGTAATGTCCTCAAAGTCCCATGTCTTCCTCCTCTGTCACTGTAATGTCCTCAAAGCCCCATGACTTCCTCCTCTGTCACTGTAATGTCCTCATAGTCCCATGTCTTCCTCCTCTGTCACTGTAATGTCCTCAAAGCCCCATGTCTTCCTCCTCTGTCACTGTAATGTCCTCAAAGTCCCATGTCTTCCTCCTCTGTCACTGTAATGTCCTCAAAGCCCCATGTCTTCCTCCTCTGTCACTGTAATGTCCTCAAAGCCCCATGTCTTCCTCCTCTGTCACTGTAATGTCCTCAAAGCCCCATGTCTTCCTCTGTCACTGTAATGTCCTCAAAGCCCCATGTCTTCCTCCTCTGTCACTGTAATGTCCTCAAAGCCCCATGTCTTCCTCCTCTGTCACTGTAATGTCCTCAAAGCCCCACGACTTCCTCCTCTGTCACTGTAATGTCCTCATAGCCCCATGTCTTCCTCCTCTGTCACTGTAATGTCCTCAAAGCCCCATGTCTTCCTCTGTCACTGTAATGTCCTCAAAGCCCCATGTCTTCCTCTGTCACTGTAATGTGCTCAAAGCCCCATGTCTTCCTCTGTCACTGTAATGTCCTCAAAGCCCCATGTCTTCCTCTGTCACTGTAATGTCCTCAAAGCCCCATGTCTTCCTCCTCTGTCACTGTAATGTCCTCAAAGCCCTATGTCTTCATCCTCTGTCACTGTAAACTGTATTGTAATGGAGGTCCTGACTGAGAGAGCCGGTTTGGGTGAGTGTCCAGATCTGCGTTTGATGATTTGCAATGTACAGTGAGTGGCTCCTCTGAGAATAAAATAAACAACCTCTTGATGTCCGTTCTGCCCAAGAGACGTCGAACAAAAGGTACGCACGCTGGTATCCCGTCACCTTTGTGCATCGATTGTAGCCTTTGTATCCAAATGTCTCCCTTGACAGACCGGAACCTTGCAGTCTACATGTCCGTGTTCAAATTAACCAGCGTTAACGTGGTCTCAAGATGTCTTATTCATACTCTGTAGACTCATTATCCAGATGTCTTTACTGAAAGACTGTAAAGTTTGTATGCAATGTCTATATTGGCAGACTGTAAAGTTAGTGTCCAAATGTCTATATTGGCAGATGATAAATCTGATATCCGGCTGGCTGTAGAGATTGTAAACTTGGTGTTCAGATGCCTGTAGCCATAGAATGTAAACTAGGAATCTAGATATCTATGGTAATAGATTGTGAACTTGGAATACAAATGTCCATATTGATAGACTGTAAATCTGGCGTCAAAATGTCTATATTGTTAGACTGCAAACTTGGTATTCGAATATCTTCATTGATAGACTGTAAACGTAGCATCCAGATCTCTGTTTTGACAGACTATAGACATGGTACCTAGAAGTCTATATTGACAGACGGTGGTAAACTTAAGTGTCCAAATATCCGTACTGATAGACTTCATATTTGGTATATAAGTATGTATATTGATAGACAGTAAACTCGGTATACAGTGTCAGTTTCATCAAGGAGGCGTCACTGTATGCAGACTAGTCCCTATACGCTACACCACATCCGCTAAGTTTTGAGACCACACTACGCATTATTTTAAGCTGCCGGATAAATGAATTAACAGCTAAGATGAGAAAATTGAAGAAGAGAGTCTCGTGGCTACGATTTAGCAGATGTCTGACCAATGCATTAGCCCAATGCACTGGTCAGACCTTGAGTGTCTACCTAACACCGGGTGTGCGTGTGTGTGTGTGTGTGTGTGTGTGTGTGTGTGTGCATTCGTGTGTGCGCATGAGTGTGTGCGCACGCGTGTGTGCTCGGTATACAGAGGTAAATTTAGTGAACAGTGTTTATATTCATAGCCTGTATACAGATGTAAATTTAGTGAACAGAGTGTTTATATTCATAGCCTTATACAGATGTAAATTAGTGAACAGAGTGTTTATATTCATAGCCTGTATACAGATGTAAATTTAGTGAACAGTGTTCATATTCATAGACTGTAAACGTGGTGTGCAGATGTCCATATCGATAGACTGTAAACGTGGTGCCCAGGTGTCCATATCGATAGACTATAAACGTGGTGTCCAGGTGTCCATATCGATAGACTGTAAACCTGGTGTCCAGATGTCCATATCGATAGACTGTAAACCTGGTGTCCAGATGTCCATATCAATAGACTGTAAACATGGTGTCTAGATGTCCGTATCGATGTGTCCAGATATCCATATCGATAGACTGTAAACGTGGTGTGCAGATGTCCATAACGACAGACTGTAAACGTGGTGTTCAGGTGTCCATATCGACAGACTGTAAACGTGGTGTCCAGGTGTCCATATTGATAGACTGTAAACGTGGTGTCCAGGTGTCCATATCGATAGATTGTAAACGTGGTGTCCAGGTAACCATATCGATATAGACTGTAAACGTGGTATCCAGATGTCCATATTGATAGACTGTAAACGTGGTGTCCAGGTGTCCATATCGATAGACTGTAAACGTGGTGTCCAGGTGCGCATATCGATAGACTGTAAACGTGGTGTCCAGGCGTATGAACAGTTCTATATTGACAGACTGAAGCCAAAAATATCCAGATGACTGTGTTAACAGATTTTAAACTCGTTATCCAGATGTTTGTATTGAAAGACTGTAAACCTTGCATCCAGACGTCTGTACCCTTTGCGTCCATGATGATAGACTGTGACCTTGCCGTCCATGATGATAGACTGTAACCTTGCCGTCCATGATGATAGACTGTAACCTCGCCGTCTATGCCGATAGACTGTGACCTTGCCGTCCATGACGATAGACTGTGTAACCTTGCCGTCCATGACGATAGACTGTGACCATGCCGTCCATGATGATAGACTGTGACCTTGCCGTCCATGACGATAGACTGTGACCTCGCCGTCCATGATGATAGACTGTGACCTCGCCGTCCATGATGATAGACTGTAACCATGCCGTCCATGATAGACTGTAACCTTGCTGTCCATGATAGACTGTGACCTTGCCGTCCATGATAGACTGTGACCATG
>JADBJO010005488.1:47500-57500 GCA_016801955.1 Conus betulinus
TCTCTCAGTTGCCCAGTTTCTTGTAACTAAGAGAAATGGGGTAAACTGTGAGAAACCTGGCACCTTAACAATTGTTTCAACAACAACAAAGCTGATCTTGGTGCCATGTTCCTTGCCCTGGCCACAATCCGGTTCTCTTGCATCCACAACATCCACCGTCATTTGTGCTTAGTCTGTGGGCATTCATTCGGGGATGAGGGAAGAGGAGGGGGTGGGAAACGGGACAGCATACCTAGCAGTTTTAAAAAAAAATTAGGGCACATAGGTTCCCACAAGTGAATAGTACACACCCTCCTCCACGCTTTCCTCCTCGACCGCGCCCCTCTTCTCCTCTGCAGAGGAGAGAGAGAGAGAGAGAGAGAGAGAGAGAGAGAGAGAGAGAGAGAGAGAGAGAGAGAGAGAGAGAGAGAGAGAGAGAGAGAGAGAGAGAGAGAGATTCTCAACCAGTCAATCCGATTCTTTCGTTCTACTGTTGAATTAAAGGACAAGAATGTATTTGCAAGGTTTCGTATCGTTGCTTTATTAGGCAAACTGTTTCAACACATGGACAGAGAAGCAGCACGGAAGAGTATCTTTGGTCAGGTTTGCAAAACAGAATAAAAACATGACCTGTTGTCTACGTGACATGAACATGTCCAATATCTCTGATGTGTAGGGTGAATCACTCCAAGATTAGAAGTTCAAAGGCCGAGGGGTGGGGATAGGGCAAATATTTACGAACACTGTACAAAAACTGAGTATGAGCGTGATGGAGAGTGAGAATTTGTACATGTAGACAGCAAGGGTGGGGGAGGGGTGAAATAATACACATCGTTTCGTATGACAAATATAGAACACTCAAAGATATGTGAGAAAGTCAGAGGGTGTAGGACACACACACACACACACACACACACACACACACACACACACACACACACCGGCGAGAATGACGGACGAGAATAACGAAGTGCTGTAGAAAAAAAAAAAAAAAAAAAACAACATCTGAACACATTTTCATGTGGCATTTACACTCACGTGTGAACAAAAAAAATCAAAAGAGATGACTTCCACAACAGCTTCACCGACAAGGCCTTTCAGCAGTGTCTGTTCACCTTTTGACGAAGGCGGCATCCTTGCGTGTGGACTGATCTACAGACGCCACACCACATCAGCCAAACCATGATTCCCTAGCGCAGTTGCCTCACAGATATTTAAACAAATATTGTAATACACACACACAAATTTTGAAAAGATCTTGGAGGACTATCTTGTGGACGAAAAGCAACAGACGCTTGTCTTAGGCCTTAACACGATGCTGACTTAGCAAAGTATGATTAATGTACATTAAAAAAAAAAAATTAACACGATTCAGAATTTGGAATGTGAATTGAGGAGAACCTTGGAATGAGTCTCAGGATTTCTAAGTCCAACGTTCTGCAACCAGGAAGATATACATATAAGTATAGAGAGAGAGAGAGAGAGAGAGAGAGAGAGAGAGAGAGAGAGAGAGAGAGAGAGAGAGACAGAGACAGAGAGACACAGAGAGAGAGAGAGAGAGAGGAGAGAGAAATGACAATAGACTTGCGTCTATTACAGCTAGACACAGCAGAATGCACAAAAAAAAAAAAAAAACAAGAAAAAATAAAGACTTCCAACTTTCAGCACACAATATTTTGACAAAATGAAACAAATACTTCGGGGCAATACATTTTCTATGATTAATGTTCACAGGCTCAAGACCGTCTGAATTGTGAAAATCAACAAAAACGAAAACAAAAAAAAAAAACAAAATACAGGCAAGGGATCTGGCCTGTCAGCAAGGGACGTAATACAGGCAAGGGATCTGGCCTGTCAGCAAGGGACGTAATACAGGCAAGGGATCTGGCCTGTACGAACGTCCGTGCGTTTCCTTTGACGCTCGCAGGTCTGCTGAAGGTGAAGATCATGGGACCGACCTTCACCCTGGAATGGCCTGAGGCTCCGCAGTGCGAGGGCGGCCCTTTGACATAGATCTCCAGGATGTAGGTCTTGCCCCCTTTCAGCCTCACCGGCTTGTTCAGCATGACCGGCAGGACCTCACCCACCCCTGTGATGGAGATGACCTCCAGCACCATGTCTGGGTCTTTGCCCAGCAGCAGGGAGAGCACACTCATGTTCTCCCTATCACGAGACAGCGCCGTTTTCACCTCGTAGGAGGCCTCCGCCCGTGTCTCGCTCCCGTAGATTCCAAAGCCATACAGGAGGACGTCGTGGTTGACGGAGAAGCTGAGGGCGTCTGCAGTGCGGCCCGTGTTGGTGTGTGAGCCCTCCACCTGTGTGAAGCGAGTCACCTGCTCCAGGTCCCTCAAAGCTTCGGAAGAAGGGGTCCTGGGCAGAAGCGGTTCTTCTGACGTCCTCGTCGATCTTCCGACTTCCGTTGACCTTGATTTCCTGGACTTTGATTTTCCACGTTTCGCTGGAAGTCGCTTGTGTTTAGGGTCACGCGGAAAATAACGGCAGGATTGTTCGTGGTGCTTCTTCACGTAGTCCTTCGGGGGTTGATGCTGGGAGTCCAGACTGGGTTCCCCGAGGACATCCTGGTGGTGACCTCTGGCCCAGCGGTCTTCCACATCCTGCCGCTGCAGCGTTGTGAGGCCCAGGCCATCGAGAGTCAGCACCTAGGACACAATCTGTTCGGTTACTTTGAGTCTGATCAATAAGATGACTGGTGACGACATGCACAGTACACAGATGATAGCTGTCATGCCGGTGACAGGAAAGATGTGGTTACAGGTGGGAATGTGTTTTAAAGACTATCGTGCTAGTGCGAATCAATAAAAAAACAAGATGCAAAGCATATAAACGTACTCCCAATTTATCTTAAATACGCATGTGATATTCCATAAAGAGGAAAAACCGTTTTTTGGGCCGTTATAGCCGTTAGTAACGGTTATTCTGGAAAACATCGGCCATCATCTGTGACCCATAATGAACATACCTACAAATTTTCCAAAAGATGGCCAAAAACTTTCTGAGATTTTCCATAAAGAAGAAAACCGTTACGGGCCGTTATAGCCGGTAGTAACGGATATAACGGTAAAATAAAACATCGGGCATCATCCGTGATCCATAATGAACATACCTACAAATCTTCAGAAAGATCGGCCCAGTTTTTTTGTCTGGAGCGAGTGGAACACATTTTGACCACGGACGGACAGACACACACACAGACAGCATTTCTTCGTTCCCATTGTAAAGTACTCCCTGTTCCATAAGAACTGGGAGCACAAAAATCAGACGTGGCAACACAACCCAGGACTACTGACCTTCTCCAGGCAGTGTCTGCTCAGCTGCATCATGCCAGGCGACTGCAGGACCTCCTCCTCATGTTGCCGCACGAAGCTGAGGGCAGGAGGCATTCCTCAGACACAGAGTGGTCATGGCAGCGGTGAGCCGCCTCCAGCACGGCGCACACCGTGCCGACCGCCAGGCACCCTTGCAAGAAGCGGAGGCAGGCGTCACGTAGCACCAGCACGTCGTAGCTCAGTGCCAGATCCAGCAGCTCCAGAGCCGTGTCTGCTTCCAGGCTGAGGTCATCGTAGTACAGGTATCTGAAAAACCAGGGCAACAGAATTCATGGACTGATCGACATTACTATGGGAAAAAATATAATGGACTGATCGATATTACTATGGGAAAAATATAATGGACTGATCGATATTACTATGGGAAAAATATAATGGACTGATCGATCTTACTATGGGAAAAAGATTGCAGACTGATGACTAGTCGGACAATCACTCTGTCCTTGTTATCAAAACATCATGATATGCATACAAGAACTATTCACGTTGACAATCACTCGGTCCTAGTCATGAAAACGTCGTAATCATAGATCTATTCACGTTGACAAATCCATAAATAGCACTGCAAATGTCATTGCAATGCCTACGGGCATTTCCTGCCTCCGAGGGAGGGTAGGAAAAGAACAGCACGTGCACGCGCGCGCGCAAACACACACACACATATACACACACACACACACACGCGCGCGCGCGCGCGCATATAAATATATGTGTATGTATGTATATTTATTTATCTATCTATCTATATCTGTATATGTGTGTGTGTGTGTGTGTGTGTGTGTGTGTGTGTGTGTGTGTGTGTGTGCGTGCGTGCGTGCGTGCGTGCGTGCGTGCGTGCGTGCGTGCGTGCGTGCGTGCGTGCGTGCGTGCACGTGCGTGCGTGCGTGCGTGTGTGTGTGCGTGTGTGTGTGTGTGTGTGTGTAGGAACATTTATATTTTTTTTTAAAAAGTCCGACATGAAACAGACAGATGAGGTTGTAAGTAATCTAATTTCTAATTCAGCCTCCCTCCGTAAATAATCCTCGTCAAACAGAGGGGAGGTAAACGTTGATGGCAAGAGGCCCAAAAGGCAGTCTGTCCTTATCATGAACAGCCCGCATTGTTTCACACGCTGTTGAAATCAGCGATCTTCTCTGATGTCACGACCCATGTGATCAACAGCAATCTTCTCTGATGTCACGACCCATGTGATCAACAGCAATCTTCTCTGATGTCACGACCCATGTGATCAGCAATCTTCGATGTCCACGACCCATGTGATCAACAGCAATCTTCTTTCTGATGTCACGACCCATGTGATCAACAGCAATCTTCTCTGATGTCACGACCCATGTGTGATCAGCAATCTTCTCTGATGTCACGGCCCATGTGATCAACAGCAATCTTCTCTGATGTCACGACCCATGTGATCAACAGCAATCTTCTCTGATGTCACGACCCATGTGATCAACAGCAATCTTCTCTGATGTCACGACCCATGTGATCAACAGCAATCTTCTCTGATGTCACGGCCCATGTGATCAACAGCAATCTTCTCTGATGTCAACCCATGTGATCGGCCATGCGGCCAGTCTGCACGTTAGCAAACGAAATGTAATCATTTTACTCATTGATGTGATAGAATGTGAGTCAAAGGGCGATATGCTGATCAATTGAGTTACACTGTGACAATGACCTCGAATCGAGTAGCGTCGCTGGGCAATCATCTCTTGATAAGCTGACTGCGAATTGTGTCAATGAACCAGGAAGGAGGAAAAAAGATAAAAAGACAATCCAGTTAGTGTCAAAACGCTGTGCAGAGTAACCAAGCGGTTCAAACCGGTACCAGTGAGAACTCTATTTATGGTGCATGATGCTTCGGTTTCACGGAGGTGGAGTTCAAATTCCACAAACTGAAAATAATCGCATAAATCACATCGGCTGTGTCGTCAGCGTAAGTTGCTGTATTTAGCAGTGTGGGTTTTCCCTAGGCACTAAAAATAGTAACGTTCTATAGTTAGAAGGAAGAGTTGTCAGAAGTGGTACGCCGTCTCCAACTCACCTCAGGAGCTGCCAGAAGGCTCGCGGTGAGGTTCGGGGCAGCTCAATGTCCCCTCCCCCCCTCTCCTCCTCCCCCGCTTCAGCATGGCCTGGAAGGCAGCGGAGCGTGACCTCAGCACGTAGGCGTGGGCCCCCACCCTCTCCCCCACCCCACGCTTCTCCTCTCTGTCCTCCTCCTCCTTCCTCTCCGCCCCCACTGTGAACCACAGGTCGCAGTCCACCTGGTTCTTCCAGCATGTGGTGGTGCAGTGCAGTCCAGAACGTTCTGGAATCGTCATCATGGTCAGGCACTATGAGTTCAACACTTCCTTTGTGCTACCTCCATCACAGAAACAGACAAGTACATCTCTCTCTCTCTCTCTCTCTCTCTCTCTCTCTCTCTCTCTCTCTCTCTCTCTCTCTCTCTCTCTCTCTCTCTTTCAGAGATTCCATTGCTGTTGCAACTTTCAAATCCAAAACTTCCGGGTCCAGAAATGTACATGTCTCCTAACATTTGTTCCAGAGTTCATTTGTGTGATTATGTTACATGTGTTCTGTCATTTCTTCCAGTGTTCATGTGCATGATTATGAATGGTGAGTGTGCGTGTGATTTGTATGATTATGAGTTGTCAGTGTGCGTGTGGTTTGCTGTGGAACGATGCGCGCGCTTGTGAAAGAGATAAAGCGTTTTGGTAAGCGCTTACATCCACAGGTAAGGCGCACAGAAAGACTTGCCAAAGATTCTAGATGCTCCACCGTGGGTTTTGTTTGTTGTTGTGTTGTTTGTTTCGTTTTATTTGTATTCAAATGCTTTTAATCTAATAGTAGTAAAAGTGACACGTTTGTCTGTTTGTTTATAGCAAATCCTCGATCCCAAACGTAGAACAAGATTAACACATAAACGATCGTGAAAAACATAGGATATATATAATCTAAAGAAGCTAACAATACTTCTCAGAATTTCTCTCCATTTCTTCTCGCTGTTCCGCCGATTTTAGCCAAGCCTGCTGGAAAAGGAGAATATAGCCTAGGGACAAACCCACAACATTCTGGTGCCGATCCCAATCAAAAGACGGATTCATGATCCGTTCACTAAGATCAGAAATTTTCCTTCTGACATCAACACGAATGAATAACTGTCTATGAATTGATACATTTGCATTGAATGTTTCAACTTTCCAGTGAAACTGACGCTGACATTAATTTTCGTCTTCTCCGGATCTTTCACTCACAGCGTACGTTGAAAGTAACTCTTTCGGCCAGTTCCCAGTGTTACTTCCCCTGGCGGAACACTAGTTTGTTTGGCGTAGGTCTGTGCTAGTCAGAATGCTCTTCTCATTTCAAAAAATGAGGACAGCTTTCCAATGTTGCATCCGGGTTCACAGAATTTGAAATACGCCCAGTTTGAACCGCCCGGAATAGCGTTTTTTTCAGAAACACGGAACTTAACTATACCATTTGTACAGCATCAAGAGATAACTATACCATTTGTACAGCACCAAGAGATAACTATACCATTTGTACAGCATCAAGAGACAATATATACCATTTGTACAGCATCAAGAGATAACTATACCATTTGTGGACAGCATCAAGAGATAACTATACCATTTGTACAGCATCAAGAGAGATAAACTTACCATATGTACAGTATGAAGAGAGATAGAACTTAACTATACCATTTGTAGAGCATCAAGAGATAACTATACCATTCGCAGAGCATCAAGAGAGATAGAACTTAACTATACCCCCACAGAAGACCATCGACTTAACGATACCATTTGTAGAGCATCAAGAGAGATGTGTAGTGTGCATCTTTCACGAACATTTCTTACCCCACAGAGACAGGAATCTTGCGACAATCAACATCATCATCATCACAACAACAACAACAACAACAACAACAACAACAACAACAACACAACAACAACAACAACAGCAAACAACAACAACACCCAGATCCAATCAATACGTAAATTCATGATCAGATAACTAGTTACTCTCAACACTGGCAATCGATTAACTGATAAACACCCCTTTAACACGTTTACTTCTACGCCCCCTCCTCCTCCAGCTCCATCCCCCGTCCATTCTCCCCAACTGTTTCAGGGGCTCGGGTGATGCAGCAATAGTGTCCGGGGTGCAGAACAACCTGTAATTCCTTTGATGACGTAATACGTGTGCCTGTCGACCACGATCCAGGACTAGAAAGATCAAAACAAGCACGAAACAGACAACGCAGAAATGCGTGAACAGCATCACATCTGGCATTGCATCAGATGCCACGTCATTAGTGCGTGAAGTCCCTACTGGACCCGCTGCCCAAACAGATGCAACGTGATTTCATTCACACGAGGAGAGTAAGATGATGTCATTCATGTAGCACAATGGCCTACACGTTTCATCATTTGCGGACCCGTTGAGATTTGTCCACTCTAATAAGAGAGGGGTGCGTCGTTCATTGGTAGGTTACACTGTGGGGTGAGTTCGCTCTCTGTCCTCCAGTTAGAGAGGGGTCCGTCGTTAATTGATAGGTTACACTGTGGGGTAAGTTCGCTCTCTGTCCTCCAATTAGAGAGGGGTCCGTCGTTAATTGATAGGTTACACTGTGGGGTAAGTTCGCACTCTGTCCTCCAATTAGAAAGGGGTCCGTCGTTAATTGGTAGGTTACACTGTGGGGTCGGATGTTCATGGTTTGAGTTCACTCTCTGGCCCCTGACTATAACCTTTGACACTTCACTGCCCCTGACTATAACCTTTGACACTTCACTGCCCCTGACTATAACCTTTGACACTTCACTGCCCCTGACTATAACCTCTGACACTTCACTACCCTTGACTATAACCTCTGACACTTCACTGCCCCTGACTATAACCTCTGACACTTCACTGCCCCTGACTATAACCTTTGACTTTGGTTTTCGTTAACCCCGATCAGACTATGATACTCGTGTGAGAGGCAGCTTGCGCGATTTCTATACAGGGGAAGCAGCTAACACGTCACGTTTTGGGACAGGCTCCTCACGAGTTTCCGGGGAAATGGCAGCTTACATGGTGGGAACGCCAGGTCACGTGTTCTCCACGTAGGAACAGCAGGTCATGTGATTTCTGTTTTAAGAAGGCAGGTCATGCGATTTCTGTTTTAAGAAGGCAGGTCATGTGGATTTTTGTTTTAAGAAGGCAGGTCACAGCTGTTTTGGGAAGGCATATTACGCTTCAGGGATAGCGGAGGTGTGGAGGGGGTAGGGAGCATCAGCTAACACGTTATCTGTTAGGAGGAAATATGAACGGGATTATTTTATTACATGTTCAATCTTATGATCTGTCATTGTCCGTTTTCTCATGAACCAACTTCCTGTTGACACCCCCACATCCCCCCCCCCCCCCCCCCCCCCCCCCCCCCCCCCCCCCCCCACCCCGCCATTCCCCTCCCCTCCCCTCAACTCACCTTGCCTCTCTGCCAAGGAGCAGGACGCTCGGTCTCCAGGGCGGAAGCGTCAGTCATGGTCAGCTCTGCAGGCTGCTCCGCCATGCTGGCAATCTTGGGGTAAAGCGATGCCAGGACCTCTGTGTCCTGCTGCAGGCCTGTCGGCTGCTCCAGGCGTTCAGGTTCATGTCGTGGACCCTCGTTTTCGTTCAGGTGCCTCTGCTTTTCGCCAGCTGTGGCTGTGTTCCAGTACAGCGACACCGGAGGTGGACTCTTTTTTCTCGGACGCTGGATCTCGTGTTTCTCTTCTGGGCGCATCATCATCATGATTCACGACTTCCGCACTTTCCGCACTCTTCGTTTAGAGTTTTCGTCCCTGGCTGTAGAGAGGGGGTGGTGGGAAAATACCTCACGGAACGTGACAAAGACAGGAAGTGAGTACTTGAGTGACATGGTTCTGCTGACGTTAATTCGAAACAGTTTCAACGTTTTTTTTTTTTTTGTTTTTTGGTTTTTTTTTTAAGTGGTCTGCTAATGAATGGAGCGATCGATGACGTGTCAAGACTCCAGACGATGGTGATGTCTTCTGTCACTTGGAGAAGATCCACTGAAAATCACAATAAAATCGTGTTCTTTAAGTGTCCAAACAAAGCCCCCCCCCCCCCCCCCCCCCCCCTCCCTCCCTCCCCCCGATGGCGAGGAGAGAGAGGTGGGTAGAGTAAGAAGGGAAGAATGGGGAAAGTGATGGAAGAAGGGGGGGGGGGGGGGGGGGGGCTCATGAATACAACACAGTACACACAAGTCATGCTTATAATGGAATTCGCCATAACTGGCCAGGGGTCATTCTGACAGCATCGTGCCTGGAACATAGCTCTCCAGTCACAAGAAATGAGCGCAGACCGTATGCTTCTTTCGAACCTCGGCAAAGCAAAGAAAGCCTGGCGTACTGGATAAACAACAGCTGGAGAACTGGCCGGCTCCAGTGACAGACCTTGTTGTTTGACACAGTGGAAAACTAGAGGCTCCAGTGACAGGCCTTGTTGTTTGACACAGTGGAGAACTGGCCGGCTCCAGTGACAGGACCTTGTTGTTTGACACAGTGGAGAACTAGCCGGCTCCAGTGACAGACCTTGTTGTTTGACACAGTGGAGAACTAGCCGGCTCCAGTGACAGACCGTTGTTTGACACAGTGGAGAACTAGCCGGCTCCAGTGACAGACCTTGTTGTT
>JADBJO010005488.1:82500-87500 GCA_016801955.1 Conus betulinus
TACGGCGTCCACAGCTGGAGTCCCGTGTTCTCCTCAAGTATCGGGGATTCCATGACAAAGACACCCGAGAAGCCCCGTGTTCTCCTCAAGTATCGTTGATTCCATGACAAAGACACCGATGCTGCAAAGAGAGCACAGGACTTCTTGGCAACAATTCATACAAACCTAAATTATATTCATAAAAACCTGCATTATATTCATAAAACCTGCATTATATTCATATAAATCTGTCGTATATTCATAAAAAAACCCTGCATTTATGTTCATTAAAAAAACCACCTGCATTATATTCATGAAAAAAAAAAGTTCATTATATCCATAAACACCTGCATTATATTCATAAACACCTGTTTATATTCATAAAAACCTGCATTATATTCATAGAAACCTGCATTATATTCATAAACACCTGCATTATATTCATAAAAACGTGCATTGTATTCATAAAAACCTGCATAATAAAAACCTGCATGATAAAAACCTGCATTATATTCCAAGTTCCTTTGCTCTGGCCGATGATCAGAGGATGTCCTTTTGTCACAAATTTCACTTCCTGCAATACATGCCCAATAAGCCACTTAATGTTACACACTGACTAATACGTATCCCACCAAAGCTGCATCTACTTGAACCACGGGACAGTTGTAACTGGGAGAGGAATGTTGTTGTCATTGATCCTGTAAATCTTCCCTTGGAAGAGAGCAAAACTAGTTCCAGACTGTTTCTTAAGAGGCACAGAACCAGGCAGGGTGGTGCAGTGATAGTGACAGACAAAGAACCAGGCAGTGTGTGGTGTTGTGGTACTGTCAAAGGTGCAGGCTGTAGATGATGAGTTCGAGCCCCATAAGATGATACGTATTTGTGGGAGTTTTATTGCCCCTCTCACCTCCTACCCAGAGTTGAGTGTACTGTGTGTTCACAGTTAGAGTTGAGTGTACTGTGTGTTCACAGTTAGAGTTGAGTGTACTGTGTGTTCATAGTTAGAGTTGAGTGTATTGTGTGTTCATAGTTAGAGTTGAGTGTATTGTGTGTTCATGGTTAGAGTTGAGTGTACTGTGTGTTCATAGTTAGAGTTGAGCGTACTGTACGTTCATAGTTAGAGTTGAGTTTACTGTGTGTTCATAGTTAACTAGAGTTGAGTGTACTGTGTGTTCATAGTTAGAGTTGAGTGTATTGTGTGTTCATAGTTAGAGTTGAGTGTATTGTGTGTTCATAGTTAGAGTTGAGTGTACTGTGTGTTCATAGTTAGAGTTGAGCGTACTGTACGTCATAGTTAGAGTGAGTTTACTGTGTGTTCATAGTTAACTAGAGTTGAGTGTACTGTGTGTTCATAGTTAGAGTTGAGTGCACTGTATTCTCATAGTTATGGGAAGACTTGACATAATCCTGACCAACCATACAGCCAGCTATGCCTCTCCTCCTGGCTTACACTGAGGTATATGTTTTTTGTTTTTTTTTTAAAGAAAAAGTATGGAGTATAAGAATGCCTCGTAGCCTTAATCTCAAACGGAAATCCTCAATGATCATCATAGACACTTACATTCTGAGGCCCTCCACGCCGTACTCTGGTCAGGACCCCTGTTCAATGTCCCTCTACATCCGCCCCTCTGTCGACTTGTGTGTGTGTGTGTGTGTGTGTGTGTGTGTGTGTGTGTGTGTGTGTGTGTGTGTGTGTGTGTGTGTGTGTGTGTGTGTGTGTGCGTGTGTGTTGTGTGTGTGGTGTGTGTGTGTGTGTGTGTGTGTGTGTGTGTGTGTGTTTTGTGTGTGTGTGTGTGTGTGTGTGTGTGTGTGTGTTGTGTGTGTGTGTGTGTGTGTGTGTGTGTGTGTGTGTGTGTGTGTGTGTGTGTGTGTGTGTGTGTTTATGTTTTTTGTTTCTCTTTTTCTTTTTTTTTTCTTTCTTTTTTTTTTGGAGAGGTGGAGGTGGGGGGGTGGGGGGGTCTTTAATGTCAGACATTTCATTAGAACCTTTCTGTCGCCGAAACATGGTAAACTAGAGGCTATTGTCGCCACCATGTCAGCAAAGTCTCTTGTGGAAAGTGTGTAAACAGAACGAGTGGCACGAGTGTCGGACAGGAGAAAAGAGACAGACTGCGAGTGCCTCAACTCTGGCGCTCCTGACCTAACTCCAACTCCAGCAGACTGGGCAATACCTGTTGTAGCTGTGACCTCCATGGGCAATACCTGTTGCAGCTGTAACCTCCATGGGCAATACCTGTTGTAGCTGTAACCTCCATGGGCAATACCTGTTTGTAGCTGTAGCCTCCAACAGACCTGGCAATACCTGTTGCAGCTGTAACCTCCATGGGCAATACCTGTTGCAGCTGTAACCTCCATGGGCAATACCTGTTGTGTCTGTAGCCTCCAGCAGACTTCGCAATACCTGTTGTAGCTGTAGCCTCCAACAGACCTGGCAATACCTGTTGCAGCTGTAACCTCCATGGGCAATACCTGTTGCAGCTGTAACCTCCATGGGCAATACCTGTTGTGTCTGTAGCCTCCAGCAGACTTCGCAATACCTGTTGTAGCTGTAGCTCCCAACAGACCTGGCAATACCTGTTGTAGCTGTAGCCTCCAACAGACCTGGCAATACCTGTTGTAGCTGTAACCTCCAACAGACTTGGCAATACCTGTTGTAGCTGTAGCCTCCAACAGACTTGGCAATACCTGTTGTAGCTGTAGCCTCCAACAGACTTGGCAATACCTGTTGTAGCTGTAGCCTCCAACAGACCTGGCAATACCTGTTGTAGCTGTAGCCTCCAACAGACTTGGCAATACCTGTTGCAGCTGTAACCTCCATGGGCAACACCTGTTGTAGCTGTAACCTGAAGGACACCTGGTATTACCTGTTGTAGCTGTAACCTCCAGCAGACTTGGCAATGCCTGTTGTAGCTGTAACCTGCAGCAGACTTGGCAATACCTGTTGTAGCTGTAACCTGAAGGACACCTGGTATTACCTGTTGTAGCTGTAACCTGCAGCAGACTTGGCAATACCTGTTGTAGCTGTAACCTCCATGGGCAACACCTGTTGTAGCTGTAACCTGAAGGACACCTGGTATTACCTGTTGTAGCTGTAACCTGCAGCAGACTTGGCAATACCTGTTGTAGCTGTAACCTCCATGGGCAACACCTGTTGTAGCTGTAACCTCCATGGGCAACACCTGTTGTAGCTGTAACCTCCATGGGCAACACCTGTTGTAGCTGTAACCTCCATGGGCAACACCTGTTGTAGCTGTAACCTCCATGGGCAATACCTGTTGTAGCTGTAACCTCCATGGGCAACACCTGTTGTAGCTGTAACCTCCATGGGCAACACCTGTTGTAGCTGTAACCTCCATGGGCAACACCTGTTGTAGCTGTAACATCCCGCAGACTTGGCATACCTGTTACAGCTGTAACCTCCGGTGCCACTGCCGAACAATGCTGTGGTCCACGTGGGTGGAGAAAGCAGAGGAACACACTGCATCGTTTGCAGGTACATTCGTAGAGAACAGAGAGCGCCTTTCGGTCCTAAACTTTCGTCTACGGTTTAACGACGCAGCCTAAATCACCATTCGCCCAGCCGATTGTTTAGTTTGTACATAGTGACTCACATGTACCACGGTGTACGCGTCATTTTTTTTCTGCCACGGAGCAGTATAATGGTTAAGGGGAAGCGATATGGAGAGCAACACATGACATAAATCTAGACATTACCTTAATGAAGAGAACCCGTGGTTCTGCAGACTTGTCAAACGTCTATTTCATCCTGAGACACCGCTTTCCAGTCGTTTTGTTTCTCATGCCAACGTATAATTAAGAATTCATTTTGTCCCTCGTATGAACCACGAAGATTAATGCTTTGTACATCGCTGATTAAATGCATCTGCAAATAATAATAACAAAAAGAAAATATTTGAGAATGACAAAGCAGATGAATGTGAACAAAGGAAAATAATTTACGTGAACTCAGATGATGAAGAAATGAGTTCAGTAACAAAGAAAATGCATCAGGAAAATAGGAATGAACTACCTTAGCAACGAGCATGGGTCTATGAAACCCATGAAATGACAGACACTCAGGATGGAACTGCCTCTGTTAAAAGACATGGGTCTTTTAGACCCAATTTACCTCCTGTTAAAAGACATGGGTCTTTTAGACCCACGACAGACAAATCCTTTCAGGGCACTCCGTTGAAGTGGATCCAGGGCATGTTTAATCAGTGTTGATAGGTGATGCTGCGGTCACTGAATCACAGCACACATTCTTAAAGAAATCAAAGTAGTTGGACACCAGTGCTGAGTGTCTTAACTGTTCTTTATTGTGTTAAATGCTGTGTGGGTGTCGTGAGAGGATGACGACAGATGGTGAAGGATATGTGGCAGTTGGGAAGGATTGGTAAGGGAGGTGGTACCACTTAGAACATACGTTAAAGCAGACAGGACATGAATTTTCCTTTGTGTATCTGTTTCTGGCGTAGACAGAGCGGTGTTCACAATGGGAGAGGTGGAACTCCCCTGCCTGCCCCCACTGGCCCTAGACGGCGGGCCATAACTGTTACCCCCATTAGCCCTAGACGGCGGGCCGTAACCTGTTACCCCACTAGCCCTAGACGGCGGGCCGTAACCTGTTATCCCCACTGGCCCTAGACGGCGGGCCGTAACCTGTTACCCCCACTGGCCCTAGACGGCGGGCCCTAACCTGTTACCCCACTGGCCCTAGACGGCGGGCTATAACCTGTTACCCCCACTGGCCCTAGACGGCGGACCATAACCTGTTACCCCCACTGGCTCTAGACGGCGGGTCATAACCTGTTACCCCCACTGACCCTAGACGGCGGGCCATAACCTGCTGCCCCCACTGGCCCTAGACAGCGGGCCGTAACCTGTTACCTGCCCCCACTGGCCCTAGACGGCGGGCCATAACCTATTACCCCCACTGACCCTAGACGGCGGCCTGTAACCTGTTACCTAACCCCACTGGCCCTAGACGGCGGGCCCTAACCTGTTACCCCCACTGGCCC
>JADBJO010005488.1:92500-95000 GCA_016801955.1 Conus betulinus
TGTGTGTGTGTGTGTGTGTGTGTGTGTGTGTGTGTGTGTGTGTGTGTTGAAAGAGTAAAGGCTTACCGTGCGTCGTGGGTCTTCAAAGACCCATGTTTTTTTTTATGGAGGAATAAAGGCTGGCTGTTCGTCCTGGGTCTCTAGTTGCTGTCTTCACCTTCTGATGAAAGAACAATCATTTTCTTCAAAGTTTTTGTTGGTTTGCGATGGAATATAAACTACTTTTTTTGCATTGTGCAGTCTACACTCATATCAATGCAGACCAACACACAAACAACACAACCTACGTCGTCACAATGCCTCTCCCTCGTCAGCATTCTGCTGGTTGCTCTCCAGCCGTCATTCAACTCTAATTGAGGATTAGCGTGTGTTGAGCTAAATTCATTCAAACTTCATCCTGTGAAACCAAACAGGATTTCAGATTGGACATTACTGATGCTGTCTTTCTTGCTTTCTAGAGGGTTTGTGGTTTGGATCTGTAACTGCTGATGATGAATTCCAGATAAGCGAAATGTTGAACAGTTCGTAGCTTTTGTCCATCGAGAGCCATGTTAGTATTGAGGCAGTGTTGTGGCTGGCCATCGACTTCGTCTTCTCGGCGCAGTTGTCCATATCCTATATTGTTGATGTTTGACACAGTCGTTTACCATACTTGGCGAGGTCTCCTTTACAGCATGCCGATCTTATTGATGTTTGACACAGTGGTTACCATACTTGGCGAGGTCTCCTTAACAGCAAACCGATCTTGTTGATGTTTGAGCAGTCGTTTACCATACTTGGCGAGGTCACCTTCACCGCATGCCAATCTTGATGTTTGACACAGTCGTTTACCATAACTGGCGAGGTCTAATTTACAGCAAGCCGATCTTGTTGATGTTTGACGCAGTCGTTTACCATACTTGGCGAGGTCACCTTCACCGCATGCCAATCTTGATGTTTGACACAGTCGTGTACCATACTTAGCGAGGTCTCCTTTACAACCTGCCAGGCCATGCAGATCATGTGCTAAGCGAAGTCGCTTGATGGTTCTTCACCAGTGCCGACTGTGCTGACCTGATCTTGAAGTACATCAGTCAAGATGGGCACCTGGAATATACTGAAAAGTGTGGGAGATAGACGACGGCCCTGACGAACTCAAAGTGAAGTTAGATAGACGACGGCCCTGACGAACTCAAAGTGAAGTTAGATAGACGACGGCCCTGACGAACTCAAAGTGAAGTGTGAAATCACTTTCCAGTTGCATTCAGGTATTAGTATTACACTGGTTGCTTTGGAGTATAGTCGCTGGATGACGTTGACTGGCTTTGGCCCAACAGGAGATTTCTCCATTGTAACGTCTCCTGCGATATTCCGACGAACCTCTTTTGAGCATTACTCTACTGGCATGGCTCATCATGTCGATAGTGCGGTACTTCTAGCATGGAGGATGCCAAGAGAACCCAGAAGTCAGTCCAGCAAGGCCAACAAGGACAGAGGACAACGTGGGAAAACGCACTGCAAAGAAGTCTCACCTGGAATGATATAGGGCGCATGGCACCTCTTAGAGTCAGCTTCATCCTCAGATCTGTATATGACCTCCTGCCCTCGAAGTCAGACCTGGTCAAATGGGGGAAATCAGATGATCCTATGCATCCGCTCTGTCACGGCAAACAAACAGTGGAACCTGTTGTGAGTTCATGCAAAGCAGCGCTAAACCCGAAAAGGTACATATGAAGATAAAACCAAGTGCTCAAGGAGATCGCACATGCGGTTAGCACTGCTGGAGGAAGCTCCACGCCACCAAAAATGAACTTCGCAAGGCTTAAACTTTCGAGCCTACAACATGTGTCTGTTAGCACTGTGGCGAGACGTAAGTCTAAACAGGTACGCCTTGAGGCGCCCACCCACCCGAAAGTAGCGCCGAAGGGGGGGGGGGGGGGGGGGGGGTGTTGGCAGGACAAGGGCTTCTAGGAGTTATGACCTGGGTCCAGACCGACCCCCTTCGAATATAAGGAGTTCAGGGCCGAAACACTTGTCTGATAGGGATGGGGGAGGGGTTGTTCTGTGAAGACCTTCTGCAGTCAAGTTTTCCCTAGAGTTTCTTTCCACTTTGTTCTGGGTAAGATAGCGATTAGAGTTTCAATCCGTGGCGTGGGCCACTCGCCAGTGTGTGCCAGAGTTTGTCGCAGATGGTCGTCAGGATGTCAGTTACGATCTTCCCCGCCATGTTTCCAGGTTCTGCAGGGACGATGTCGATGCCTAGAGGCTTTCCACGTTTCAGTGATTTCTTCACGCAACATTGCGTCATTGACGCCTTTTCACGTTTCAGTGATTTCTTCACGCAGCACTGGGTCATTAGAGCCTTTCCACGTTTCAGTGATTTCTTCACGCAGCGTTGTGTCATTAGAGCCTTTTCACGTTTCAGTGATTTCTTCACGTAGCGTTGGGTCATTAAAGCCTTTTCACGTTTCAGTGATTTCTTCACGTAGCGTTGCGTCATTAAAGCCTTTTCACGTTTCAG
>JADBJO010005488.1:102500-125000 GCA_016801955.1 Conus betulinus
ACTGGCCATTATGTTCACACAAACTTCGGCACTGGCCATTATGTACACATACAGTTCGGCACTGGCCATTACGTACACATACAGTTCGGCACTGGCCATTATGTACAAATACAGTTCGGCACTAGCCATTATGTACACACAAACTTCGGCACTGGCCATTATGTACACATAAAGTTCGGCACTGGCCATTATGTACACACAAACTTCGGCACTGTCCATTATGTGCACGTACAGTTCCGCACAGGCCATTACGTACACATACAGTTCGGTACTGGCCATTATGTACACACAAACATCGGCACTGTCTATTCTGTACACATACAGTTCGGCACTGGCCATTACGTACACATACAGTTCGGTACTGGCCATTATGTACACACAAACTTCGGCACTGTCTATTCTGTACACATACAGTTCGGCACTGGCCATTACGTACACACATACAGTTCGGCACTGGCCATTATGTGCACACACAGTTCGGCACTGGCCATTATGTACACATACAGTTTGGCACTGGCCATTATGTACACATACAGTTTGGCACAGGCCATTATGTGAACATACAGTTCGGCACTGGCCATTACGTACACATACAGTTCGGCACTGGCCATTACGTACACACAAACTTCGGCACTGTCCATTATGTACACATACAGTTCGGCACTGTCCATTATGTACACATACAGTTCGGCACTGTCCATTATGTACACATACAGTTCGCCACTGGCCATTACGTACACATACAGTCCAACGCTGGCCATTACATACACATACAGTTCGCCACTGGCCATTACATACACATACAGTTCGCCACTGGCCATTACATACACATACAATTCGCCACTGGGCATTACGTACACATACAGTTCGGCACTGGCCATTACGTACACATACAGTTCGGCACTGGTCATTACGTACACACACGGTTTGGCACTGGCCATTACGTACACATACAGTTCGGCACTGGTCATTACATACACAAAACTTTGGCACTGGCCATTACGTACACATACAGTTCGGCACTGGTCATTACATACACAAAACTTCGGCACTGGCCATTACGTGCACACAAACTTCGGCACTGTCCATTATGTAGACATACAGTTCGGCACTGGCCATTACGTACACATACAGTTCGGCACTGGCCATTACGTGCACACAAACTTCGGCACTGTCCATTATGTAGACATACAGTTCGGAACTGACCATTATGTACACATACAGATCGGCACTGGCCATTACGTACACATACAGTAAGGCACTGGCCATTACGTACACATACAGTTCAGCACTGGCCATTATATACACATACAGTTCGGCACTGGCCATTATGTACACATACAGTTCGGCACTGGCCATTACGTACACACACGGTTCGGCACTGGCCATTACGTACACATACAGTTCGGCACTGGTCATTACGTACACATACAGTTGGGCACTGGCCATTATGTACACATACAGATCGCACTGGCCATTACGTACACATACAGTTCAGCACTGGCCATTATATACACATACAGTTCGGCACTGGGCCATTATGTACACATACAGTTCGGCACTGGCCATTACGTACACACACGGTTCGGCACTGGCCATTAGGTACACATACAGTTCGGCACTGGTCATTACGTACACATACAGTTCGGCACTGGTCATTACGTACACAAAACTTCGGAACTGGGCATTACGTACACATACAGTTCGGCACTGGCCATTACGTACACTTACAGTTCGGCACTGGTCATTATGTACACATACAGTTCGGCACTGGCCATTACGTACACATACAGTTCGGCACTGGCCATTACGTACACATACAGTTCGGCGCTGGCCATTATGTAGACATACAGTTCGGCACTGGCCATTACGTACACATACAGTTCGACACTGGCCATTATGTACACATACAGTTTGGCACTGGCCATTACGTACACAAAACTTCGGAGCTGGGCATTACGTACCAATACAGTTCGGCACTGGCCATTACATACACATACAGTTCGGCACTGGCCATTACGTACACATACGGTTCGGCACTGGCCATTATGTACCTATACAGTTCGGCACTGGCCATTACGTACACATACAGTTCGCCACTGGCCATTACGTACACATACAGTTCGCCACTGGCCATTATGTACACATACAGTTCGGCACTGGCCATTATGTGTACACACAAACTTCGGCACTGGCCATTATGTACACATACACAGTTCGGCACTGGCCATTATGTACACATACAATTTGGCACTGGCCATTATGTGCACATACAGTTCGGCACTGGCCATTATACACATACAGTTCGGCACTGGCCATTATGTACACATACAGTTCGGCACTGGCCATTACGTACACATACAGTTCGCCACTGGCCATTACGTACACATACAGTTCGGCACTGGCCATTACATACACACACAGTTCGACACTGGCCATTATGTGCACATACAGTTCGGCACTGGCCATTATGTACCTATACAGTTCGGCACTGGCCATTATGTACCTATACAGTTTCGGCACTGGTCATTACGTACACATACAGTTCGGCACTGGCCAGTCAGTCCAGTGTCGGTGTTGTCAGGGATATATTACAGTGGATGTCCGTGTCGTCAGGGATCTATGACAGTGGATGTCCGTGTCGTCAGGGATCTATGACAGTGGATGTCCTTGTCTTCAGAGATCTATGACAGTGGATGTCCTTGTCGTCAGAGATCTATGACAGTGGATGTCCTTGTCATCAGAGATCTATGACAGTGGATGTCCGTGTCGTCAGAGATCTATGACAGTGGATGTCCGTGTCGTCAGAGATCTATGACAGTGGATGTCCTTGTCATCAGAGATCTATGACAGTGGATGTCCGTGTCGTCAGAGATCTATGACAGTGGATGTCCGTGTCGTCAGGGATCTATGACAGTGGATGTCCGTGTCGTCAGAGATATATGACAGTGGATGTCCGTGTCGTCAGAGATCTATGACAGTGGATGTCCGTGTCGTCAGGGATCTATGACAGTGGTGTCCGTGTCGTCAGAGATCTATGACAGTGGATGTCCTTGTCATCAGAGATCTATGACAGTGGATGTCCGTGTCGTCAGAGATCTATGACAGTGGATGTCCGTGTCGTCAGAGATCTATGACAGTGGATGTCCGTGTCGTCAGGGATCTATGACAGTGAATGTCCTTGTCGTCAGTGATCTATGACAGTGGATGTCCGTGTCATCAGAGATCTATGACAGTGGATGTCTGTGTCGTCAGAGATCTTTGACAGTGGATGTCCTTGTCGTCAGGTATCTATGATAGTGGATGTCCTTGTCGTCAGAGATCTATGATAGTGGATGTCCTTGTCGTCAGAGATCTATGACAGTGGGATGTCCGTGTCGTCAGGGATCTATGACAGTGGATGTCCGTGTCATCAGGGATCTATGACAGTGGACTATATCCCCTTCACAGCATGCTGCTGCGATCAGCAAGGTCAAGGTCAACTAACGACCCTGGACGTCCTTCACTACAGCGTCCCGGAAGACCGAAAGTGGACAGCGGCCTTCATCCGGGACACTGGAGTGAACGTCTTATGAGGCAAACGAGCAAAGAATAAATTGGTTTTCTTCTTCTTTTTCTGTTTTTTGTTTGTTTGTTTGTTTGTTTGTTTTGTTTGTTTTTGTTTTTATTTAATGGCTTTTTTTAGGTGTTTTTGTGGGGGGGGGGGGGGGGTCTCACCTTGCTTTCGCCTACACAGCATGATACCGAGGACCTGTGATGGGTCTGGACTTTACTGCTAACCTCTGCCAGGGCTGTGTGTTCATTTTCGTCCACTGGGAAGTTTTCTCTGTCAGCAAGATGACACACACATTACCGAACCCATCTTAACCAAGCTTGGTGAAAAGAGAGAATGGAACTCAAGAACGAAGCCTTTAAATTTGGTGCAGGTCCGCAGTGCCTCTCTGGGCCAAAACGGTTCATTTCAGCATGAGAACTGAAAACTTCTAAACCTGCTGTAATGGTACTTGACGGAACGTATCTCCAGAATGTACCCATCACGTTGAAACCAAACTTGATATTTTACTTTCAGTGTCATCAAGGAGGCGTCACTGCGTGCAGGCTATGCCATATATGCTACACCACATCCGCGGAGTTTGGAGACCATACTGCGCATGATGTAGAGCTCATGAATGAATCAACTGATGACTAAGGTGCGGTAGTTTTAAGAGGAGGGGATCATGGATACGACGTAGCAGATGTGTGACCTGGGCATTAGCCCAACCCACTGGTCAAACGTTGTGAACCTACCTTACATTGATGGGAAATGACGCAAGGAAAACTCATTCCGTTTAAAGAGAAAGTGATAGGAAGGTGGAATGTAACTGAAAGACGAAGCCATTACGTTGTGGTGAGGATCTGGATCAAAGAGCCGATCCAGGATCTCTTCACTTCTTTTATAGGATAATGAATGAAAATGTACCCAGATTATGAACCGTGTAAAGGGCGGATCCACAGTTTTCCCCCCCTCCTCTTTGCTGAGCTCTGCGCTCTCCTGAATGCCCGTCTTGGCTTGTTTGCTTTGCTTTCACTTCATTCGTATCGTTACCTTATGATTTTTTAACCTGTTTTTTTTTTTTTTTTCATTTTCAGTTTTACATAGAAGCTACGGCTAAGACGTACATACACATTCAAGGATGACCAATTTGTAAGAGATAATACACAGATATGAAACACGCCGAAAAGGACTGAAAGCTGCTGTAAATTACATTATTCTTGACGTGATCTCTGCAGGACAAACGATGCCCACACTTGTAGCCCAAACAAACCGTATCACAAACCGTTCAGACGTAACGTCCGCTTGGACAGGACAACAAACAGAGGAGGCTCATCCCAAAGGGTGCGTTGTTCTGGGGATGGAGACCGGTGGATTCATCCCTTGGGACATCCGGACAATGTGGTCAGTCAGCACGTGGAGCAGGCTGTGGACACAGCAGTGGGCGCCGTGTGTGTCTGCCCGTCCTCTTTCTCACTCTGCTCCAACCAACATCCTCAACATGCTGGTGTTCTGGAAGCAAGGCCTCAACGAACGCATCAACCTGTGTTTCTTTTATCTCTCGCTGGTCGACTTTCTCCATATGCTTCACGCTTTCTTTTGCAATGTGGACAGGTTTGACATGCGGTTGTACGAGTCTGTGGAATTTGGTCCCGTGTTACAATTCATTGTGGATCACAAACTGTTGGGACTTCGTAGTCTGACCTGGCTGTCAGGGTTTGTCTCCACGCTGATCGCTTGTGAGAGATGTTTCTGTGTGGTCAGTCCGCGCTGCGGTCCCAGACGGCATTGAGCACTAGGACGACTGGCTTCGTTCTGCTCTTTTTTCACGCCGTTCAGTTTAACTGGATCCTTCCTGAACGGGCTGAGATGGAGCATCGTCTGTGTGTACAACCCCGTGACCAACACCACGTCCAAGGCCATGCTGACCGAGAGAGTTCTACGCCCGACACAGATCCTACATGGATGTGGTCTCCCTCTACTACGTTGGAATACAACCCTTCATCTGCGTCATGGTTACTGTGGCAACGACGATCGTGACGTCGGTCAAACTGAAGTCGATCGTGACGTGGCGAGAGCAGACGTCATCTAGGACGATGTCATCCCGCGAAATCGCGCTCACTCGTATGCTGATCGCTGCTTCCATTCTGTACATCATCTGCTTCCTCCCCACGACCCTTTCTGGGGATAGGTCTGCTGTCTTCCCCGGACATCAGTCTCAACGGGCGGTATCGAAACCTGGCCGTTCTCTTAGTGCACTTCTTCGAGTTAGCTTCCTATATCAACGCCACCTTTAATTTCTTCATTTATATTTCTCTGGGATCTAAATACAGAGGGACGCTTCAAACATTGTTGCCGAGTTCATGCTGGCACCCAAATCATCAGAAGAAACTTGTCAAAGAAGTGGAAGGCAAAACGGTGTGGAGACGATGTAGAATGGGGTTCTGAAGACTGCACGGTGCCTGACCCCAGTCATCAGCCACGTGGAACGCAGCTACTTGGTGAAGGAGATCTTTCGTCTAGTGTTTGGCTTTGTTGGCTGGGAGAAGGGCGACAAACCAATGTTTCGTCTTGCGCACAAACAAAAGTGATGAAAAGATGTTGCTTTGGCATGAATATATTCACAAAACGACAAAAATATATGAAAAGTTCCCGAATCACTTCAGAATTTTTTTGTTGTTTTTTTTCTACGTAGGGGCGATGTGAAGATGTCAGTCTTTTATCATAAATACATTAAATGGAAGAATCTTTCGTGTGCTTGTAGTGATCGATATTACATGGTCAGCGCTTGATATGTACACTTCCTAAAGGAGTCCAGTCTGTGTGGATCAGTCCGCTATGTGCAGACTGTCTAGACGAAAAGCCTTGCCTGCCAGTGCCAGCATGTTGTCGTGGTGAGGGTCATAAGACAGGATACAGGACATAAAGCATGTGACAGGTGATTCTTTCAGCCTGCATACATGTAGAGCATCAACGGAAATGCATGCTTTCCCGCTGCGTATTACAAGGTGTATGAAAAGTCACAATGACATTGTCATGCCTCCAAACTTTATGTATTCCTGGAGTGATTTAATAAAAAAAAAAAAAAAAAAAAGAAAGAAAAAAAAAAAAGAAGAAAAAAGAATTTTCCATACACACATTTCCAAAGTAAATAAGTTTCGCAGCAATTTTTTTTGTAAATAAGCTAATCATTGTAGCATTATCGATAGGTAGACTGCATCGGAATGAAAACGAGAAAAAAAAGAACAGCAACAAAAAAATAGGAGAAGAGGAGAAGACGAAGAAGGAAAAAAGAAGGAGGAGTGATTTCCCTTTCTTTGATAGTTCTTTCCGCTTCTTTGATGGCTTTTCTCTGTCACACCTGTCATCTACGCTCCGCCCAGAAACTCCTGAAGATCCCAAAGCGAAGTTCAAACATCGTTTGGTGAGCGTTCCTGTAGTTTTGTTGCCCCAACCATTTGGAACTCACTGCCTCACATTTCAAAACCAACCCACTTGACCTGTTTTCAAAACCAGCCCACCTGACCTGTTTTCAAAGCGCAGTGAAAAACTTAACAAGCATTTTTAACAGGGCTCTTCCCAAATCTTGTGCACGTAAATAAGTATTGTAGTGAAGACAGTTATTATGTGTTAACGAAGACAGGTCTGAACGGTGTATGAAAGCGAGTTGAATAGGTTTCAACTAGACTTGCGTTACACACAAACACCCTGCATGTCCCCCAACAAACATCACATCCACCACCAGCCCTGTATGTCCCCCAACACATCCACCACCAGCCCTGCATGTCCCCCAACAAACAAACACATCCACCACCAGCCCTGTATGTCCCCAACAAACAACACATCCACCACCAGCCCTGTATGTCCCCCAACACATCCACCACCAGCCCTGCATGTCCCCCAACACATCCACCACCAGCCCTGCATGTCCCCCAACACATCCACCACCAGCCCTGCATGTCCCTCAACACATCCACCACCAGCCCTGCATGTCCCCCAACACACATCCACCACCAGCCCTGCATGTCCCTCAACACATCCACCACCAGCCCTGTATGTCCCCCCCAACAAAAACACATCCACCACCAGCCCTGTATGTCCCCCAACACATCCACCACCAGCCCTGTATGTCCCCCAACACATCCACCACCAGCCCTGCATGTCCCCCAACAAACATCACATTCACCACCAGCCCTGTATGTCCCCCAACAAACATCACATCCACCACCACCAGCCCTGCATGTCCCCCAAACATCCACCACCAGCCCTGTATGTCCCCCATCACTTCCACCACCAGCCCTGCATGTCCCCCAACACATCCACCACCAGCCCTGCATGTCCCCCCAACACATCCACCACCAGCCCTGCATGTCCCCCAACAAACAACACATCCACCACCAGCCCTGCATGTCCCCCAACACATCCACCACCAGCCCTGCATGTCCCCCAACACTTCCACCACCAGCCCTGCATGTCCCCCAAACACATCCACCACCAGCCCTGCATGTCCCCCAACACATCCACCACCAGCCCTGCATGTCCCTCAACACATCCACCACCAGCCCTGTATGTCCCCCAACAAAAACACACATCCACCACCAGCCCTGTATGTCCCCCAACACATCCACCACCAGCCCTGTATGTCCCCCAACACATCCACCACCAGCCCTGCATGTCCCCCAACAAACATCACATTCACCACCAGCCCTGTATGTCCCCCAACAAACATCACATCCACCACCAGCCCTGCATGTCCCCCAAACATCCACCACCAGCCCTGTATGTCCCCCAACACTTCCACCACCAGCCCTGCATGTCCCCCAACACATCCACCACCAGCCCTGCATGTCCCCCAACACATCACCACCAGCCCTGCATGTCCCCCAACACATCCACCACCAGCCCTGCATGTCCCCCCAACACTTCCACCACCAGCCCTGCATGTCCCCCAACACATCCACCACCACCAGCCCTGCATGTCCCCAACACATCCACCACCAGCCCTGCATGTCCCCCAACACATCCACCACCAGCCCTGCATGTCCCCAACACATCCACCACCAGCCCTGCATGTCCCCAAACACATCCACCACCAGCCCTGCATGTCCCCAACACATCCACCACCAGCCCTGCATGTCCCCAACACATCCACCACCAGCCCTGTATGTCCCCCAACAAACATCATCCACCACCAGCCCTGCATGTCCCCCAACACATCCACCACCAGCCCTGTATGTCCCCCAACACATCCACCACACCAGCCCTGCATGTCCCCCAACACATCCACCACCAGCCCTGCATGTCCCCCAACACATCATCCACCACCAGCCCTGCATGTCCCCCCACACATCCACCACCAGCCCTGCATGTCCCCCCCAGCCCTGCATGTCCCCCAACCCATCCACCACCAGCCCTGCATGCATCCCCCCAACACATCCACCACCAGCCCTGTATGTCCCCCAACACATCCACCACCAGCCCTGCATGTTCCCCAACACATTCACCACCAGCCCTGTATGTCCCCCAACACATCCACCACCAGCCCTGCATGTGTCCCCAACACATCCACCACCCAGCCCTGTATGTCCCCCAACACATCCACCACCAGCCCTGCATGCATGTTCCCCAACACATTCACCACCAGCCCTGTATGTCCCCCAACACATCCACCACCAGCCCTGCATGTCCCCCAACACATCCACCACCCAGCCCTGTATGTCCCCCAACACATCCACCACCAGCCCTGCATGTTCCCCAACACATTCACCACCCACCAGCCCTGTATGTCCCCCAACACATCCACCACCAGCCCTGTATGTCCCCCACACATCCCACCACCAGCCCTGTATGTCCCCCAACAAACATCACATCCACCACCAGCCCTGTATGTCCCCTAACACATCCACCACCAGCCCTGTATGTCCCCCAACACATCGACCACCAGCCCTGTATGTCCCCCAACAAACATCACATCCACCACCAGCCCTGTATGTCCCACAACACATCCACCACCAGCCCTGTATGTCCCCCAACACATCCACCACCAGCCCTGTATGTCCCCCAACACATCCACCACCAGCCCTGCATGTCCCCCAACACATCCACCACCAGCCCTGTATGTCCCCCAACACATCCACCACCAGCCCTGTATGTCCCCCAACAAACATCGCATCCACCACCAGCCCTGCATGTCCCCCCAACACATCCACCACCAGCCCTGCATGTCCCCCAACACATCCACCACCAGCCCTGCATGTCCCCCAACAAACAATTCATCACAGAAGTCATAGTACACAGTGTAAAGTCCAAGGAGCGATACAGATGGAGGACTAAACAATCAAATCGGGCTCTCATTTATACCTGTTCTATTATCATGCAGGCTCACACACACACACACACACACACACACACACACACACACACACACACACACACACACACACACACACACACACACACACACACACACAAAGAGTCCTTCAGATGGTTAAACGGCTGTCATAGACGCATTGTCTATCATCATGCATGGTCCCACACACAGAGTCTTTCAGATGGCTAAATAGCTCTCCTCAACGCCTATTCTATTATGCAGGCTCCACACACACACACACACACACACACACACACACACACACACACACACACACACACACACACACACACACACACACAAAGAGTCCTTGAGATGGCTAAACGGCTCTCATGGACACATTATCTATCATCATCATGCATGCTCCACACACACAAACAGTCCTTCGGATATCTAAACAGCTCTCATAGACACATTGTCTATCATTATGCATACTCAGGATGCACAGAGAGTCTTTGAGATGGCTAATGGTTCCCGTTGACATCTGTTCTATTATAATGCAGACTCCACCTCAAAGATTGTCTGAGCGATGGATGTATAAGTAGCCAGACACCTCGAGCACGCTGTGAGTCCATGGTCAAGATCTTACGTCCGTGACACGTAGACACGTGAACAGAACTGACACAGGCAACACGGCCTGCAACGTGCTGGTAGGGAATCGTCTGTTTGATGACGGAGAGACGTAGGTGTCAGTTCACGTTTCACTCTGTGCAGAGTCATGATCGGCATAAAGTAGGAATACTCTGTGTGTGTGTGTGTGTGTGTGTGTGTGTGTGTGTGTGTGTGTGTGTGTGTGTGTGTGTGTGTGTGTGTGTGTGTGTGTGTGTGTGACCTCAGCAACACTCAGGGCACCCATAAACAGCAGACCTTGTCTGAAGCCATGACAGTAAGAACTCTGTGTGTGTCTGTGTGTGTGTGTGTGTGTGTGTGTGTGTGACCTCAGCAACACTCAGGGAGCCCAGAAACAGCAGACCTTGTCCGAGGCCATGACAGTAAGAACGCTTTGTGTGTGTGTGTGTGTGTGTGTGTGTGTGTGTGTGTGTGTGTGTGTGTGTGTGTGTGTGTGCAAGTACGCGCATCTCTCTCTCTCTCTCTCCCTCCCCTCTCTCTCTCTCTCTCTCTCTCTCTCTCTCTCTCTCTCTCTCTCTCTCTCTCTCTCTCTCTCTCTCTCTTTCCAGATGGTTTGCTGTGTCTGTGATTGCAGACGATAGATGTACAGCGACTATGTGGACAGCATATAGCACTGTTACTTACAAACTCACAAAAACGAACATATTTACAAATTCACAAATGACGCAGTTGACGTAGCTCTTGCCGCAGTGCTTCGGTGGTAAGCTGTTTCCTCAGCATTGTATTTCATGTGGGGTTTGAACCACCAGCCTGCAATCCCTCTTCTTTTGCCAAATCTTTTGGCTGTGGTGTTCAACTTTCCTCCACCACCCCTACACGTCCCTTCCCTTAGGATGTACTCTTCCATAAGTTTGGGTCAATCCAGTTTTTTTTTTTTTTTTTGGGGGGGGAGGGGGAGATTTGCGGACACAAAGGAAGTATCAGACACAGGAGGGCACTGCAGAGAACAAAACCAGTTCGGAGAGTTCTGAGAGTTTTTTTCCTTGTCGACTTCCAACCCGTACTTACTTCTTCTGGATGATGAGTGCCTTTGATGGCTTGATCTTCAGGGCAGTTGGCTGTAGGTCGCTGTTGTATGACTCTACTCCATGGACCTATGAAGGCTTTTTTTCGAACACAACACACACGCTATTATTACCGTCAGCCTCAGAGGTCTGGAGATTTCCCCGGAGTGAGGACGTCAAAGGCTGGGTACGTCATAGGGCAGTACTCCACCACCGTGAACTAGGCGCCGAGAGGACATTGGGAGACGTCAGCACTCCTCCCCTGGCGCCCCGTTCACTGACGTCAGCACTCCTCCCCTGGCGTTCCGTTCACTGACTGTTGACGTCAGCACTCCTCCCCTGGCGTTCCGTTCACTGACGTCAGCACTCCCTCCCCTGGCGCCCCGTTCACTGACTGTTGACGTCAGCACTCCTCCCCTGGCGCCCCGTTCACTGACTGTTGACGTCAGCACTCCTCCCCTGGCGCCCCGTTCACTGACTGTTGACGTCAGCACTTCTCCCCTGGCGTTCCGTTCACTGACTGTTGACGTCAGCACAGCTCGAGGTGTCTGGCTACTTATACAGCCATCGCTCAGACAATCTTTGAGGTGGAGTCTGCATTATAATAGAACATATGTCAACAGGAACCATTAGCCATCTCAAAGACTCTCTGTGCGTCCGGAGTATGCATAATGATAGACAATGTCAGCACTCCTCCCCTGGCACCCCATTCACTGACTGTTGACGTCAGCACTTCTCCCTGGCGCCCCGTTCACTGACTGTTGACGTCAGCTCTTCTCCCCTGCCGCCCCGTTTCACTGACGTCAGCACTCCTCCCCTGGCGCCCCATTCACTGACTGTTGACGTCAGCACTCCTCCCCTGGCGCACTGTTCACTGACTGTTGACGTCAGCACTTCTTCCTTGGCGCCCCGTTTCACTGACGTCACCACTCCTCCCCTGGCGCCCCCATTCACTGACTGTTGACGTCAGCACTCCTCCCCCTGGCGCCCCGTTCACTGGCTGTTGACGTCAGCACTTCTCCCCTGGCGCCCCGTTCACTGACTGTTGACGTCAGCTCTTCTCCCCTGCCGCCCCGTTCACTGACGTCAGCACTCCTCCCCTGGCGCCCCATTCACTGACTGTTGACGTCAGCACTCCTCCCCTGGCGCACTGTTCACTGACTGTTGACGTCAGCACTTCTTCCTTGGCGCCCCGTTCACTGACGTCACCACTCCTCCCCTGGCGCCCCATTCACTGACTGTTGACGTCAGCACTCCTCCCCTGGCGCCCCATTCACTGACTGTTGACGTCAGCACTTCTTCCCTGGCGCCCCGTTCACTGGCTGTTGACGTCAGCACTCCTCCCCTGGCGCCCTGTTCACTGACGTCAGCACTCCTCCCCTGGCGCCCCGTTCACTGGCTGTTGACGTCAGCACTCCTCCCCTGGCGCCCTGTTCACTGACGTCAGCACTCCTCCCCTGGCGCCGCCTTCACTGGCTGTTGACGTCAGCACTCCTCCCCTGGCGCCCCTGTTCACTGACGTCAGCACCCCTCCCCTGGCGCCCCCTTCACTGGCTGTCGAGGTGAGCGCGGAAGAAGTGGATGGAATGTAGTAGAGTTCACAATGGTTTTGGAGCGTGAAAGGGGGCGGGGGGTCGCTGGGGGGAAGTCCATCTTAATCTTTATTTTGTAAGTGCGCAGTTGTACCAAGGAACATGGATTTATTCGTGTCGTGATATCGGCCTCTGTCATAATTATATGTATTCTGGATATCAGTTTAATTTTAATAGATAATATTTGAAAAGGGTTGGTGTTAGTATTTTTCTCTTTTTATAGTTTCCCCTTTCCCTTCCACACGTGCTCTAAATGTAAACTGAAATTCTCTCCGGCGGTTTGAAGAAAGCGGGCGTAGTCACTGTGGGGACACTGCCTGTGCTGGGGTACGCTGTTCCTCCTTTCTCTTTTCTCCCGGTGGGCGGGCAAGGTTTAGTGTATGAGTTTTGTGCGCAGCCATCCTTTCCCTATCTCTGTCTTTGCTTTTCTTTGATCTAATTTTCCTCCCTCCATCCCATGGCGAACTGCCAATGTATTTAAGAGACAAGTGATTAAAACCTTGAGGAACACCAACTCTTGCTATCGTCTTGTTGTGAGGCTCTGGGAGAAGGTGGTGTATGTGAGCAGGAATGGCCTCTACCTCTCGTTCTACTATTGCTCCCACGGCAACATCTCCCCAAACATGAACCTTATGCCGCAGTGACGACCTCTGCGTTCAGACGACCTGCTTGCTCCCTGGACCAAGGAGGACTCCGGGGATGGGGCCCTGGGATGCTGAAGACTCCAGAGCCTGGAGACCAAATTGTGGGCTACTGAAATGAGTGGACTGCATGGAGACCCCATGGTGGGCTATAGAAATAAGTGCAGTGCATGGAGAGACCCCATGGTGGCCTATAGAAATGAGTGCAGTGCATGGAGACCCCATGGTGGGCTATAGAAATGAGTGCAGTGCATGGAGACCCTATGGTGGGCTATAGAAATGAGTGCAGTGCATGGAGACCCATGGTGGGCTATAGAAATGAGTGCAGTGCATGGAGACCCATGGTGGGCTATAGAAATGAGTGCATGGAGACCCCATGGTGGGCTATAGAAATGAGTGCAGTGCATGGAGACCCCATGGTGGGCTATAGAAATGAGTGCAGTGCATGGTGACCCCATAGTGGGCTATAGAAATGAGTGCAGTACATGGAGACCCCATGGTGGGCTATAGAAATGAGTGCATGGAGAGACCCATGGTGGGCTATAGAAATGAGTGCAGTACATGGAGACCCCATGGTGGGCTATAGAAATGAGTGCATGGAGACCCCATGGTGGGCTATAGAAATGAGTGCAGTGCATGGTGACCCCATGGTGGGCTATAGAAATGAGTGCAGTACATGGAGACCCCATGGTGGGCTATAGAAATGAGTGCAGTACATGGAGACCCTATGGTGGGCTATAGAAATGAGTGCAGTGCATGGAGACCCCATGGTGGGCTATAGAAAAATAAGTGCATGGCGACCCCATAGTGGGCTATAGAAATGAGTGCATGGAGACCCCATGGTGGGCTATAGAAATGAGTACAGTACATGGAAAACCCCATAGTGGGCTATAGAAATGAGTGCATGGAAACCCCATGGTGGGCTATAGAAATGAGTGCATGGAGACCCCATAGTGGGCTATAGAAATGAGTGCATGGGACCCCATGATGGGCTATAGAAATGAGTGCAGTACATGGAGACCCCATAGTGGGCTATAGAAATGAGTGGAGTGCATGGAGACCCTATGGTGGGCTATAGAAATGAGTGCATTGCATGGAGACCCTATGGTGGGGCTATAGAAATGAGTGCAGTACATGGAGACCCCATAGTGGGCTATAGAAATGGGTGCAGTGCATGACCCCATGGTGGGCTATAGAAATGAGTGCAGTGCATGGTGACCCATGGTGGGCTATAGAAATGAGTGCAGTGCATGGTGACCCCGTGGTGGGCTATAGAAATGAGTGCAGTGCATGACCCTATGGTGGGCTATAGAAATGAGTGCAGTGCATGCTGACCCCATGGTGGGCTATAGAAATGATGGAGAGCATGGAGACCCCATGGTGGGCTATAGAAATGAGTGGAGTGCGTGTGTTTGTGATAGACTTGTGCGTTTCTTCATTACCGCTCTTATTGCCTTTCCCATTCCCTTTCTGACCCATCCTTGTCTGTTCATACTCTTGTAACTGTTCTTCATTTGTCTTTTCTTTGATTTCGAGTCTTTATTTGATTTTGTACTTTTTTGGTTATGAATTTATGTTAAGTTTCTCTCCTCCGTGATGTAACAGGTGTCAGGATGGCAAAGGAACGCACGCATTGGGACATGTGTTATTTTCCCCAGGCTGTCTAGTTTGTGCCCTCCATTTCAGTGCTAGGCTCTGGAGGAGCTAGGCCTGGTGCAGGTTAAAGCATCACTTCTGTCTTACGTAGATGGTCAGGCAGAAGGCTTTGGGAGATGAGAAATGGCGTGCTAAGTCTTCTGTCAGATCAGTTGCTGAGCCTCCTTCAAACATTTTACAGCAGATTCCATGAAAATCTTGTTCAAAGACGTTCCGCCTGATGCGATCTTTAGATTCTTGGAAGAGATTAACATTTTTCATCGGATCTGAAATTTTACAGTGGAAAGTTTTTTTTTAACAAAAATTTCGGGTGGGTTTTTTAGAAGATGTATTTTAAAGAGTTGTATGAATGAATGATTTTTGGGTTGATTTGAACGTGATGACAGCCCTGATATGGCCCTTTGCGGTCGGCTGGGCTATAAGCAACATTACCTTACCTTACCTCCCTCAGTCGACATACATGACTACTGCCATGCTTTGTTTCAAAGTGCTCTCTCTCTCTCTCTCTCTCTCTCTCTCTCTCTCTCTCTCTCTGAGTCATATCATAACACTAACACTAAACCCATAATTAGGTTTTTACCTAACGATTGTCGCTGAATGTGTTTGTTGTGTGTGTGGGGGGGGGGGGGGGGGGGGGGGGGGGAGACGAAGAGAGAGAAAGGTCAATGCAAGAAAAAGACAAAATCAATTGACCGAGTCATGGAAAGTTTCCTGCAAAAACCAAATAGTATTAATTACCTGCATCGCAGTATGACTAAAATGACAAGTGCCTTGCAGATTCTGGTCCATGAGAGAGAGAGAGAGAGAGAGAGAGAGAGAGAGAGAGAGAGAGAGAGAGAGAGAGAGAGAGAGAGAGAGAGAGAGAGAGAGAGAGAGAGATTCCTATTGAAACAATTGAGTTTTACGAGTTCTATCCTATCATCATCGTTCCACAGGTTAATGTTTATTGTTGTTGTTTTTTTTTAATTCTGTATTCTCTTCCAAAGGATGAGGCCTCCACCTGAATGAATCAAAAGAGAGGCAGCCCAGTTGCATTTGAATGTGACACATTCTGCACAATGACACAAAAAACAGTGGTCCTGTGCTGACACATTCTGCACAATGACACAGAAAACAGTGGTCCTGTGGTGACACATTCCGCACAATGACACAGAAAACAGTGGTCCTGTGCTGACACATTCTGCACAAGGACACAGAAAACAGTGGTCCTGTGCTGACACATTCCGCACAATGACACACAAAACAGTGGTCCTATGGTGACACATTGTGCACAATGACACAGAAAACAGTGGTCCTATGGTGACACATTCTGTACAATGACACAGAAAACAGTGGTCCTATGGTGACACATTCTGTACAATGACAGAAAACAGTGGTCCTATGGTGACACATTCTGTACAATGACACAGAAAACAGTGGTCTTGTGGTGACAACAATCACACAGAAAACAGTGGTCCTGTGGTGACACATTCTGCACAATGACATACAAAACAGTGGTCCTGTGCGGACACATTCTGCGCAATGACAGTGGTCCTGTGGTGACCACAATGACACAGAAAACAGTGGTCCTGTGGTGACACATTCTGCACAATGACACAGAAAACAGTTGTCCTGTAGTGACGTTCTGTGGTGACACATTATGCACAACGACACAGACAACAGCGGTCCTGTGTGCCTCATTCTACACAATGACACAGAAAACAGTGGTCCTGTGCTGACACATTCTGTACAATGACACAGAAAACAGTGGTCCTGTGCTACACATTCTGCACAATGACACAGAAAACAGTGGTCCTGTGGTGACCACAATGACACAGAAAACAGTGGTCCTGTGTGCCACATTCGACACAATGACACGGAAAACAGTGGTCCTGTGTGCCACATTCGACACAATGACACGGAAAACAGTGGTCCTGTGGTGACCACAATGACACGGAAAACAGTGGTCCTGTGTGCCACATTCGACACAATGACACGGAAAACAGTGGTCCTGTGGTGACCACAATGACACAGAAAACAGTGGTCCTTGACACATTATGCACAATGACATAAAAACAGTGGTTCTGTGGGGTTCTTCTAAAGGTTCTGACAAAATATACGATTTCATGGATAACAAAATTTGGTGAGTGCGTGCGTGCGTGCGCGCGCGCGCGCGCGCGCGCGCGCGCGCGCGCGCGTGTGTGTGTGTGTGTGTGTGTGTGTGTGTGTGTGTGTGTGTGTGTGTTTGTTTGTTGTGTGTGTGCGTGTGTGCGTGTGTGTGTGTGTGTGTTTTTTTGTGTGAGTGTATGTATGTGTGTGTGTGTGTGTGTGTGTGTGTGTGGGGGGGGGGGGGGGGGGGTAGTGTGTGTGATTGTGTATGTATGAGTTTATGCATGCGCGCGCTTGCGTGCGTCTGTACATCCATGCCTGTGCGCTCGCTTATGTGTATATGCTGTGTGTGTGTGTGTGTGTGTGTGTGTGTGTGTGTGTGTGTGTGTGTGTGTGTGTGTGTGTGTGTGTGTGCTTCCTGTTATGCCCCCTCACTCCCTCCACATCCCACTTCCCCTCAACTCCTCTACCCGATCCTCCTCTCTCTTCCTGTCTATGACCTTCTGCACCCCCCCCCCCCCCCCCCCCTTCCCCTATAATTACCGCTCAGTCATCCCTTACTTCATCTCTTATCTTTTGCCCCCCCCCCCCCCCCCCCCCCCCCCCCCCCTCCCCGCCCCCCATATAATTACCACCCAGTCATCTCTTCCTTCATTTCTTATTTTTCACCACCCACCCCCCCCCCCCCCCCCCCTATAATTACCACCCAGTCAAAATACCCCACCACCACCACCACCACCACCACCCCACCCCACATCACACTCGGACACTAATGTCAGTCGCCTATTCTCAAAGCAAAAAGAAATATTAGTCAATTTTGTGCCAGTTTAAAAAAATTTCCTATCTTTTTAAAGACAAAATCCAGACAGACAGGAACAACAAGATATCATCAAACCATCCACTGTCTTTACAGCCTTGTTATTACCAAAGCTATAATCTGGCGGTTTTGTCACTCTGCAGTGACTGAGCCTGTGATATAGAAGCAGTTCTATCGTTTCTCAAGATGGAAAAAATCAAGCAAATTGCCATCCACATGTTACTGAGGTTAGTGCTGTCGCAACATCGCACAGTCAGTCCTGTCCTGGCAGAACACATTCAGTCCTGTCCTGGCACAACACATTCAGTCCTGTCCTGGCACAACACATTCAGTCTGTCCTGTCCTGGCAGAACACACTCAGTCCTGTCCTGGCACAACACATTCAGTCCTGTCCTGGCACAACACATTCAGTCCTGTCCTGTCCTGACAGAACACATTCAGTCCTGTCCTGGCACAACACATTCAGTCCTGTCCTGTCCTGACAGAACACATTCAGTCCTGTCCTGGCACAACACATTCAGTCCTGTCCTGGAAGAATACATTTCAGTCCTGTCATGGCAGAACACATTCAGTCCTGTTCTGGCACAACACATTCAGTCCTGTCCTGGCACAACACATTCAGTCCTGTCCTGTCCTGACAGAACACATTCAGTCCTGTTCTGGCAGAACACATTCAGTCCTGTCCTGGCACAACACATTCAGTCCTGTCCTGGCACAACACATTCAGTCCTGTCCTGGCACAACACGTTCAGTCCTGTCCTGGCACAACACATTCAGTCCTGTCCTGGCAGAATACATTCAGTCCTGTCCTGGCACAACACATTCAGTCCTGTCCTATCCTGCCAGAACATATTCAGTCCTGTCCTGGCACAACACATTCAGTCCTGTCCTGTCCTGACAGAACATATTCAGTCCTGTCCTGGCACAACACATTCAGTCCTGTCCTGGCACAACACACTCAGTCCTGTCCTGGCAGAACACATTCAGTCCTGTCCTGGCACAACACATTCAGTCCTGTCCTGGCACACAACACATTCAGTCCTGTTCTGGCAGAACACATTCTGTCCTGTCCTGTCTTGGCAGAACACATCCAGTCCTGTCCTGGCACAACACATTCAGTCCTGTCCTGGCACAACAAATTCAGTCCTGTCCTGGCAGAACACATTCAGTCCTGTCCTTGCAGAACACATTCAGTCCTGTCCTGGCACAGCACATTCAGTCCTGTCCTGACAGAACACATTCAGTCCTGTCCTGACAGAAGACATTCAGTCCTGTCCTGACAGAACACATTCAGTCCTGTCCTGACAGAAACACATTCAGTCCTGTCCTTGCAGAACACATTCAGTCCTGTCCTTGCAGAACACATTCAGTCCTGTCCTGAAGTATGTGTTCCTTTCTCAGCCCTAAAGGATTAGAATCTCAGCATCTTGCTGATGATTCCCAACAGGTTCCAAAGGATTAGAATCTCAGCATCTTGCTGATGATTCCCAACAGGTTCCAAAGGATTAGAATCTCAGCATCTTGCTGATCATTCCCAACAGGTTCCAAAGGATTAGAATCTCAGCATCTTGCTGATGATTCCCAACAGGTTCCAAAGGATTAGAATCTCAGCATCTTGCTGATCATTCCCAACAGGTTCCAAAGGATTAGAATCTCAGCATCTTGCTGATCATTCCCAACAGGTTCCAAAGGATTAGAATCTCAGCATCTTGCTGATGATTCCCAACAGGTTCCAAAGGATTAGAATCTCAGCATCTTGCTGATCATTCCCAACAGGTTCCAAAGGATTAGAATCTCAGCATCTTGCTGATCATTCCCAACAGGTTCCAAAGGATTAGAATCTCAGCATCTTGCTGATACAGGTTCCAAAGGATTAGAATCTCAGCATCTTGCTGATCATTCCAACAGGTTCCAAAGGATTAGAATCTCAGCATCTTGCTGATCATTCCCAACAGTCTCCTGGAACCGTGAATTCCACGGCAGAAGCGAATATCTAGAACAGCACTTTGTAGTATTTGTTGATCTGGCGAATAATAGGCAAGGAGTGCCATTGAAATTTCCACCTATATGTCCACCATATATGAGCAAACTGATACACTCACCTTATATTGGAGCTTAAAGGGTCTCCAGAAAAGCTGATGCTAAACATCTGTGTCCCTGACCATTCCATTGCGTGAAGTAAAAATCTAACCAAAGGTTCAGTATGTTACAAAAGCCCAAACCACGCAAAACTGACGCCCCTTGAAAATCCATAAACAAATCTGTATTTGTTGCTTTTCCACCGAAGGTACGTCCCAATGATGGCCTGTTCAACAGTACTAAAACAAACGAAACGCAACTGAAGAGACTACCGAAAAATTCAATTACAGCTTACCTCCTGTAGAACATGAATTTGAACGCTGACATAATGTCTCACGCCACAACTAGGATTTTGCTCTGAATCATTACATAATACATAAAAGCGTTGTGAGACCGTGCATAAGTTTAAGCCGGCATTTGAAATTACTCAGGCAATTAATCAATGAAGCGCCTACCAATCATTTTACTTGATTTTTGTTTTGGTTTGGTTCAGCTTGACTGTTTTTTTTTTTTTTTTTTTTTTTTTTTGTTTGTGTTTGTTTTGTTTGGTTTGGTTTTTGTTTTTTTTTTTATCCACCGATGACATCATTTACATTTTTCAAATACATGATCTTCGCCTTAGCTGACGTCACATTTCAGGCCATTTCACTCACTCGTGACCCTATATTTGCGCCAGGTGGTTCTACTAAAATAGTCCCATTTTCTTTCATTTCAATCTGTCTGTGTGGAACCACCCGGCATGAACCTTCATGGGCATGGGAAAGAAAAGACGGTCAATCAACTTAACTGTGCCTGAGTATGAATAGTCGACTCCTTAAGCAAGACCTTAGTGCATTGATTTTTGGTGTGCAGCCTATGTGACTTATTGAACGACCAGATAGTGAAAGAAATCAAGTATCGATAATCAATGTTTCTGTCTTGAAAGACTTGAAATATTATGAAAATTTGGAAACAAGCCAAAGTAGAAATTAACACACAAAACATGGAGCAAAGTAATAGTAAATGAGTACACAGTACATAGCAGACGGGTGAAGTATAGACCATTTTTTACGACGTCAAGAATGTCCTGGGAACGGACAATTCAGATGCATGAATTAAACGAAAGCAAAAAAAAGCAATAGAGGATATTCACACATGGCTGCTGAGAAAGTTCTGCTCAAACAAATGTTGTGTGTGACTCATTCTCCTGACACATCTTCCCGACACACACTAGAAATTGTAAATGCGTGCACGGAAAAAAAAATACGTCGTCTGTGACTGAGTGCATATATGCGTGTGTATGTGTGTGTGTGTGTGTGTGTGTGTGTGTGTGTGTGTGTGTGTGTGTGTGTGTGTGTGTGTGTGTGTGTGCGTGTGCGCGCGCGCGCGCGCGCGAGTATGTGTGTATGTGTGTGTATGCTTATGTGTTGGTGTGTGTGCGTGAGTGTGTGTGTGTGAGCGCGCGCACACACACACACACACACACACACACACACACACACACACACACACACACACACACACACACACACACACAGACATGCATCTGTGTGTGCATTTGTTATTGCATGAATAAATCACACAGAGAGAGAGAGAGAGAGAGAGAGAGAGAGAGAGAGAGAGAGAACCTCATGGACAGTTGTATACATGAAGCATTGGGCGGGGTGTAGAATATTGTTAAAGGTAAAACAAATGCATGAGAGAGAGAGAGAGAGAGAGAGAGAGAACAAAAACAAAAACATTGAGAGGAGAAGTTAAAGACAGGCCAGCAAGGAAAACACTATCATTCTCTCAAAGCGTGCAGTTTTAAAACATTAATAACATCAACAACAACAACAACATTTTGGCCGCATATCGTAGATAACCCTGTCAGCAAAGTTTAGAATAAAACGGGGGGAAGTGCTGGATATGGCATCATGGAGATGAACTTGTATTTTACAAAGTCAGATTTCTTGTAAGACTCGAGGATTTCTTGGTACTTCCTCATCTTTCTCACTTCCTCTTTGGGAACATGATGCATGATGTCACATTTCACGCATGGTGCTCTTCAGCAGTACCTTCATGTCGCTGCTGTGCTGGATGCATTTGAGTCTGACGGCCATGTCAAACATA
>JADBJO010005488.1:130000-135000 GCA_016801955.1 Conus betulinus
AAGGGCCTCTGGCCTGATGATTCTAGGACATATCGTTCTTAAGACTCATAGACAAGGGCCTCTGGCCTGATGATTCTAGGACATATCCTTCTTAAGACTCATAGACAAGGGCCTCTGGCCTGATGATTCTAGGACATATCGTTCTTAAGACTCATAGACAAGGGCCTCTGGCCTGATGATTCTAGGACATATCCTTCTTAAGACTCAAAGACAAGAGCCTCTGACCTGATGATTCTAGGACATTTGCTTCGTAAGACTCAAAGACAAGGGCCTCTGACCTGATGATTCTAGGACATTTGCTTCGTAAGACTCAAAGACAAGGGCCTCTGACCTGATGATTCTAGGACATTTGCTTCGTAAGACTCAAAGACAAGGGCCTCTGACCTGATGATTCTAGGACATTTGCTTCGTAAGACTCAAAGACAAGGGCCTCTGACCTGATGATTCTAGGACATTTGCTTCGTAAGACTCAAAGACAAGGGCCTCTGACCTGATGATTCTAGGACATTTTCCTCTTAAGACTAAAAAAAAAGGGTCTCTGGCCTGATGATTCTAAGACATTTCCTTCTTAAGACTAAAAAAAAAGAGTCTCTGGCCTGATGATTCTAGGACATTTCCTTCTTAAGACTAAAAAAAAAGGGTCTCTGGCCTGATGATTCTAGGACATTTCCTTCTTAAGACTAAAAAAAGGGTCTCTGGCCTGCCTGATGATTCTAGGACATTTCCTTCTTAAGACTAAAAAAAAAGGGTCTCTGGCCAGATGATTCTAGGACATTTCCTTCTTTAGACTAAAAATAGGTCTCTGGCCTGATGATTCTAGGACATTTCTTTCTTAAGACTCAAAGACAAGGGCCTCTGACCTGATGATTCTAGGACATTTCCTTCTTAAGACTCAAAGACAAGGGCCTCTGACCTGATGATTCTAGGACATTGCTTCTTACGGATCTGATTTTGATGATTTGAAAAACAGCTAAAGGTCAAAGGTCGAGGAGAGTTTTGCTGAAAGGTAATTCCCTCTAGTGGCAGCGGATTAAGCCTGTTACATTACAAAACAGAATCGTTAGTTTAATGAGTCAGTTCTTTTTCGACTGACAAGAGGAACTCATTGTGAAAGATGATCGGTGGGAATCAGTGGTTTTTGGGGCTGTTTTCTGCTTTGTTTATAGACGCGGTGATAGCACTTGATTGATTCTATATTACTTGTGATTCTTGCCACTTCGTAGATCTTTTGCTACATAAATGATCTGGTGATATGTTGGTATTTCCTGCAGCAAAGATTATCTTAATATTGATTTGTGTCACTGGTGTTCATATAAATCATTTGTACTTGTGAAATCGTTTTCTTTCTGCACGTGGTGGTTGATTTCAACGGTAGCAGTTGATTGTATTTGCTGTTGAAGCCAAACTGGAATTCTAGCATCAATTTGAAATCGCCTTTGTTGGCCTGGGGCTCTAATCTGGAGGACATAATTGTTTCTTGCTTGCGTCAAGGTGTGTTGTGTAGGAGTGTAAGGTGTGTTGTGTAGGATTGTAAGGTGTGTTGTGTAGGATTGTAAGGTGTGTTTGTGTAGGATTGTAAGGTGTGTTGTGTTGAAGTGTAAGGTGTGTTGTGTAGGATTGTAAGGTGTGTTGTGTAGGATTGTAAGGTGTGTTGTGTTGGAGTGTGAGGTGTGTTGTGTTGAAAGTGTAAGGTGTGTTGTGTTGGAGTGTAAGGTGTTGTGTAGGAGTGTAAGGTGTGTTGTGTTGGAGTGTAAGGTGTGTTGTGTTGGAGTGTAAGGTGTGTGTGTTGTTGGAGTGTAAGGTGTGTTGTGTTGGAGTGTAAGGTTACACCGTGTACGTTATCGGTAGGTATTGTGTCCATTTTCTCCTCTGTTTAGTGGTTGTCGTGTTTTGTAGTTATCAGCGGTTATGTTCTCAGTGTGTTATCAGTGGTTATGTTGTGTATGTGTTATCAGTGTGTAAAGTGTCTATCTACTCCTTTGTTGTAGGGCGTCGTGTTTTGCAAGTTATCAGTGGTTATGTTATGTGTGTGTGTTATCAGTGGTTATGTTATGTGTGTGTGTTATCAGTCGTTATGTCCTATGTGTTATCAATGGTTATGTTCTATGTGTGTTATTAGTGGTATGTTTCTGTGTGTGTTATCAGTAGTTATGTTGTGTGTGTCATCAGTGGTATGTTGTGTGTGTGCTATCAGTGGTTATGTTCTGTCTGTTATTAGTGGTTATGTCTCTGTGTGTTATCAGAAGTTATGCTCTATGTGTGTTATCAGTGGTTATGTTCTCTGTGTGTTATCAATGGTTATGTTCTATGTGTGTTATCAGTGGTTATGTTCTATGCGTGTTATTTAGTGGTTATGTTCTCTGTGTGTTATCAGTGGTTATGTTTTCTGTGTGTTATCAGTGGTTACATTCTGTGTATTATCAGTGGGTATGTTCTATGTGTGTTATCAGAAGTTATGTTCTCTGTGTTTTTATCAGTGGTTATGTTCTATGTGTGTTATCAGTGGTTATGTTCTAGTGTGTTATCAGTGGTTATGTTCTCTGTGTGTTATCAGTGGTTATGTTCTAGTGTGTTATCAGTGGTTATGTTCTAGTTTGTTATCCGTGGTTATGTTCTAGTGTGTTAGCAGAAGTTATGTTCTATGTGTGTTATCAGTGGGTATGTTCTATGTGTGTTATCAGAAGTTATGTTCTGTGTGTGTTATCAGAAGTTATGTTCTGTGTGTGTTATCAGTGGTGATGTTCTGTGTGTGTTATCAGTGGTTGTGTTCTATGTGTGTAATCAGTGGTTATGTTCTATGTGTGTAATCAGTGGTTATGTTCTATGTGTGTTATCAGAAGTTCTGTTCTATGTGTGTTATCAGTGCTGATGTTCTGTGTGTGTTATCGGTAGTTATATTTTCTGTGTGTACACAGTGGTTATGTTCTATGTGTGTTATCAGTGGTTAGTTTCTATGTGTGTTATCAGTGGTTAGTTTCTATGTGTGTTATCAGTGGTTAAGCTCAATGTGTGTAATCAGGGGTTATGTTCTATGTGTGTTATCAGGGGTTATGTTCTATGTGTGTTGTCAGGGGTTATGTTCTATGTGTGTTATATCAGTGGTTATGTTCTCTCTGCGTTATAAGTGTTTATATTCTGTGTGTGCTTTCAGTGGTTATGTTCTAGTGTGTTTATCAGTGGTTATGTTCTATGTTTTATCTGTGTTTATGTTCTATTTGTGTTATCAGTGGTTATGTTCTATGTGTGTTACCAGTGGTTATGTTCTATTTGTGTTATTATCAAAAGTTATGTTCTATGTGTGTTATCAGTGGTTATGTTCTATGTGTGTTATCAGTAGTTATGTTCTATTTGTGTGTTATCAGAAGTTATGTTATATTTGTGTTATCAGTGGTTATGTTCTATGTGTGTTATCAGTGGTTATGTTCTATGTGTGTTATCACTAGTTATGTTCTATTTGTGTTATCAGAAGTTATGTTCTATGTGTGTTATCAGTGGTTCTGTTCTGTTTGTGGGAACGGTGGGAAGGTAGTTCCGGCCCCAAAGATAGTGCTGTGATATCCCTGATTGACAGTGCTGTGATATCCCTGATTGACAGTGCTGTGGTATCCCTGATTGACAGTGCTGTAATATCCCTGATTGACAATGAAATGATATCGCTGATTGACAGTGCTGTAATATCCCTGATTGACAGTGCTGTGATTTCCCTGATTGACAGTGAAATGATATCCCTGATTGACAGTGCTGTAATATCCCTGATTGACAGTGCTGTGATTTCCCTGATTGACAGTGCTGTGATTTCCCTGATTGACAGTGCTGTGATTTCCCTGATTGACAGTGCTGTAATATCCCTGATTGACAGTGCTGTGATTTCCCTGATTGACAGTGCTGTGATTTCCCTGATTGACAGTGCTGTAATATACCTGATTGACAGTGCTGTGATTTCCCTAATTGACAGTGCTGTAATATCCCTGATTGACAGTGCTGTAATATCCCTGATTGACAGTGCTGTAATATCCCGGATTGACAGTGCTGTGATTTCCCTGATTGACAGTGCTATGACAGTGAAAATTATATCCCTGACTGACAATGCTACGATATCCCTGATAGACGGTGAAATGATATCCCTGACAGACAGTGCTATGATTTCCCTGATTGACAGTGCTATGATATCCCTGATTGACAGCCCTATGATATCCCTGATTGACAATGAAAATGATATCTCTGATTGACAGTGAAATGATATCCCTGATTGACAGTGAAATGATATCCCTGATTGACAGTGCTATGATTTCCCTGATTGACAGTGCTGTGATTTCCCTGATTGACAATGAAATGATATCCTTGATTGACATGAAATGATATCCCTGATGACAGTGAAATGATATCCCTGATTGACAGTGAAATGATATCCCTGATTGACAGTGCTATGATTTCCCTGATTGACAGTGCTGTGATTTCCCTGATTGACAGTGAAATGATATCCCTGATTGACAGTGCTATGATTTCCCTGATTGACAATGAAATGATATCCTTGATTGACAGTGAAATGATATCCCTGATGACAGTGAAATGATATCCCTGATTGACAGCCCTATGATATCCCTGATGACAGTGAAATGATATCCCTGATTGACAGCCCTATGATATCCCTGATTGACAGTGAAATGATATCCCTGATGACAGTGAAATGATATCCCTGATTGACAGTGAAATGATATCCCTGATTGACAGTGCTATGATTTCCCTGATTGACAGTGCTGTGATTTCCCTGATTGACAATGAAATGATATCCTTGATTGACAGTGAAATGATATCCCTGATGACAGTGAAATGATATCCCTGATTGACAGTGAAATGATATCCTGATTGACAGTGCTATGATTTCTCTGATTGACAGTGCTGTGATTTCCCTGATTGACAATGAAATGATATCCCTGATTGACAGTGCTATGATTTCCCTGATTGACAATGAAATGATATCCTTGATTGACAGTGAAATG
>JADBJO010005488.1:140000-160893 GCA_016801955.1 Conus betulinus
TTTCGTTAATAAGAAAGCCATAACTTTTTTTCTGCAGTGTACCCTTAATTTCTTTTAGTGGTTCTGTGTTTGACTATAACTGACTCAGTATCGATGTATATTTTCCATGACATGTACTGTTCTTTAGATGCACATTGACCTCGCGCCTAAACCATACAAAGGAGTGCAAAAAGCTTAAGTGGTTGTACGTTTAACAAGAGAAGTTTTCCGTGGAAACTTGTGTTGTGCTTTAGGTAACGTCTGCTACAAGCTAAAACAATGGCCACTGAGCATTTCAGTGTGACGTCAAACTGGACAGAACCGCCATGGAAAATCAACAACACTGCCAAAGGATGTTTTGGGTTTTAGGGACTAACATCGGCAGATACATTCCCCAGGACAATCCGGACAACCTCATCAGTCAGGACGTTGAACAGGCCGTGGACACAGCAGTGGGCGCCGTGTGTGTCTGCCCATCCTCTTTCTCATCTCTGCTCCATCCAACATCCTCAACATGCTGGTGTTCTGGAAGCAAGGCCTCAAAGAACGCATCAACCTCTGCCTCTTTTATCTCTCGCTGGTTGACTGTCTCCACATGTTTTATGCTTTCTTCTCAAATGTTGACAGCTTTTATCTCCCTCACAACACGGCTGGGGAAGTTGGTCCTGTTTTGCAGTTCATTGTGGAACACAGACTGGCGGGATTTCTCCGCCTTTATTGGCTCTCGGGGTTAGTCTGCTCCATGCTGATCGCCTGTGAGAGGTGTCTCTGTGTCATCAGCCCACTGCGCTCACAGACTATTTTGGACACTAGAACCACTGCATTTATTCTGGCGCTCTTCACCACATTCAACGTAACAAGCTCCTTGTTGATTGGCATGAGACTGAGAGCCTGGTCTGTGTGTTCGATCCACAGTCTAACAGGATTTCTAAGATGCTGATCACCAGCCAGTTCTTTGCTCGGAACCGATCTCACTTGTATGCTCTCTCTTTTTTCTGCGCAGGTATACAACCTGTGGTGTACGTCACCGTTATTGTTGTAACGACGATCATGACGTCAGTGAAAACTGAAGGCAATGGCGGCCTGGCGAGAACGATCGTCCACCCAGACACTGTCATGGCGCGAGATGGCGCTAACGCGCATGCTCATCGCTACTTCCGTCCTGTTCATATCGTCCACAGACACTGTCATGGCGCGAGATGGCGCTAACGCGCATGCTCATCGCTACTTCCGTCCTGTTCATTATCTGCGCCCTACCTTTAACGATGGCGGGAATCGGGTCTCCTGTTTCTTCCAGTGGAAAATATCACCGGGCGTTACTACCACCTGGCTCAACTGTTCATCACCCTGATTGAGTTCACATCTTACATGAATGCCAGCTTCAATTTCTTTGTCTACATTTCTGTCGGATCTAAATTCAGGAGCACACTCCGAACATTGTGTCACTGTGTTACTCCAACAGCAGCTTCACAAAGTAAAGAGGCGTCAGCTGGAGTGGACTAGTCCATGTATGCTTCTTTACATCTGCCACACCAGCAGATCACAGTGCGTGAGGCTTGAAGTTTGATAAATACATTGATTTGATAAAAATAGATAAAATAAAAAACAGAACTGATTGGACTGGATGGTGTTATTTTGTGTGGACCAGGGGTAATAAAAAGGGGGGGGGGGGGGGGGGGGGGGGGGGGGAGGGGGGGGGGGGGCTTCTTTGTCTTTTTCTGTCAAACATGTGGGTGAGTTTGTAAACGGAAAGTTGGTGAATGACAGCTTGTTTGCTTCAAGGAGACATTGCCAACGCATAAAACATATAAACTATGTTCAGCGTCCCGGGGCTTCAGTTGCCACACACCACTGACTGCAGCCTCCCCTGCACCTCACCAGTTCTAGCTAACCCCTGGATCTGACAGGTTGAAACCCGCCCACCTCCTCTACCGTAAGAGCTTAACAACCCCACCCCTTCTCTCTCCCCTGCTCATGGACCAGATAGAACAGGTGCCTATTGGAACACATTAGAACCTAGCACCCAGGCCAGAGCTAGGATGCCTTACTAAAATCATCAACGGCTCTACTCTTTATGTGTGTGTGTGTGTGTGTGTGTGTGTGTGTGTGTGTGTGTGTGTGTGTGTGTGTGTGTATGTGATGTGTATGAGAGAGAGAGAGAGAGAGAGAGAGAGAGAGAGAAGAGAGAGAGAGAGAGAGAGAGAGAGAGAGAGAGAGAGAGACGGCACGTGTTTCAGCCTCAGCAAGTGTATATGCTTGTGCACGTGGGCGAGAGAGAGTGCATATAGAGTGTCTATAGTTGGTTAGAGACAAAGTACTAATGCTACACACCCATGCTCTCGTTCATACAATGGGCTGCCTATCTTAGTATAGCCAGCTGAAGATCTGCCGTAAATGCTGTAGTTTCTTGCGTCATTTTTGTCGTATATATATATATATATATATATATATATATATATATATATATGTGTGTGTGTGTGTGTGTGTGTGTGTGTGTGTGTGTGTGTGTGTGTGTAACTCAGTTTGTCCACTTTCCTTTGTTTTATTGTATTCACGGAGGATGCATGGTATGTTTATATCTGTCATGATTACCAACAGCCACACTGTCCTTTTCTTTCAACTATTGGCAATGCGAACGTACTTAGGTGCAAATTGTTAAGCATGCGTTCACTCGCGAATCCTCGGGCTATAATCTCATTCGAAGCACTTCTCGGAAAATGAACTCAGAACCAAAAATTATTATCTCCGAGAGAAAAATCCTCTTGTATCAAAATGGCTCAGCAGAGATTCAAACCCATATTCCCAGGATCAACAGAATCACAAGTCCAGCACTCGACAAACCCTGGGCCTCATAATTTGTGCCGGTGTGTATGTTGCACACCAACGTATATGTTTATGGGCATCTGTGTAGGATATGAATGTTCAGAGGGTGATGATTCATTTCATCTTATATTTGATCTCTTAAACAAAAAAAACAGATTGAAGAAAAAATGCTAATGCGTTAGCATCACTGGCCATAAACAACATAAAACTAAAAACTGGTAATGAAATCACTCGGCGAACAAAGAGTAGAAAGCATGGCTCCCAAACTGTACAGTCCTGAGCGATTCAGTTCTTGTCCGTGTGAAACTTGCTACACCTTGAATTGGTTCAGCACTTATGTGTCCAAGGAAGCTTCCCAAACTACGAATCGTGACTAGCGACATGAGCCGCACTGTCACTGTGCAATAAAAACTATGCCATTCGTTTACCATTGAAGCAGCTAACCAACGAGCCATAGCTGTGCAGGAGTGGGGGGGGGGGGGGGTGGGGGGGGTCAGCGTGGAAGGATGTTACTGCTGCTTTGCTTTCAACGTCTGTCATCGCTCAGTGCTATCACCACCCACTCACCTTTCACTCCTGACATGGCGGTCTCTGCTGTTAATAATGTAATCGTCTCATCCCGTGGCTGGTAACACCAGATGTTATCGTATTCAGTGTGGCCACCTTCCCCTCACAGCTCAAAGCTCTCCCATTGCCCACTGGCAGTCATCTATCATCGCTCACCAGTGTCGTTGCATGAATGGCTGTTGTAGGTGGTGTGGCAGTCTCAGTCGGAACTGATGTACTCCTTCTAAACGTACAGCTATCACCGCAAGCTATCATTGCCTTTGGTAAAGCCACCTACTCACACCTCAAAGCTCTCCCAGCACTAATCCATTGTGCAGCCCAAAGAGCAGCTCACAGTGTAACCCAGCCTTTATGGATTGGCTTTGCTGTCAATGGAATGGCATGTACTTCATGTAGCATTGAACACGTGCATCCTATTCTGCGTTAACGTCCCCTGAAGGCAGGCCCTAGGAGCTGTGACAGACCCTGGTACAGTGAGGGATGTCCACAGCCCTCTGTCCACAGTCCAGGGCAGCACAGTCAATGTGTAGTGACCAGTCCAGCCCTTCAGGCTGTCCATCCAGCACTTCTTTGATCGGCCTCTGGGACGTCCACACTGCTCTGTGACCTGGAGGATGGTTGTGGACGGGGAGTCATGACGACAGAGATGTCTGTCACAGGAAAGCTGAGAGCCTTGGACAACCGGATGAGACGTTTTTGTCTGCTGACGTATGACTGTCCATGTACTGTCTAACGGTCATTTGTTTCTCGTATGAGAGATGCAAAATGTGTCTGAAACACGTAGTCTTAAAAGCGTGTCCTTTTCAACTCCTGTCAGATATCTCTTCTATGAAGCAGAATGGATATATTTCCTGACTTGCAGACTTTTACTTTGACTGAGATATTTATATATCTTTTTTGTCCGGACGACTTTAGATCGTATCGTAAATTTGAGAGGTTGATATATCTGTTTTTTTTTAAACGCACCATTTTAGATCGCATCATAAATTTGTATTATATTTTCAACATGTTGAAACACACAGTTTCTTTGCAAGACAACATAATCCTTGACATGCTTGAAGACATATTTTAAGAGTTTTGTCTGTGGCGATTGCGATCTCACGCTGTGTGTGTGTGTGTGTGTGTGTGTGTGTGTGTGTGTGTGTGTGTGTGTGTGTGTGTGTGTGTGTGTGTGAGAGAGAGAGAGAGAGAGGGAGAGAGAGGAGAGAGTGTGTGTGTGTGTGTGTGTGTGTGTGAGTGTGTATGTGCCTGTGTGCCCTGTCTGTGTCTAAGTCTGCGTGTCTGTGTGTCTCTGTGTGTGGGTTTATTTTATAGCCGTGTGTCCAGAAGAAGAAGGGGGAGGTATGCGTGCATAGGAATTATATTTCTAAACTTTTAGTTCATGGGAATCACATTGTGTAGAACTGCAGATTTTCTTTACCCACATATTCGTTTGTGTATGTGTGCGTATGCGTGTATCTGTGTATTTGTGAGTTGTGTTTCCGTGTAGGCGTATGTAAATCCGAATGTGGACAACTTTAAGTGTGCAAATGTATGCCTTTTGGTCTTTGTGTTAGTTTTTATTATTATAATTTTTTAGGAATACTTATATAGCACGTATCCTCGGCTAGAGACCAAGCTCTAAGCGCTTTACAATCCACTCTCGTTTACACACTGGGCTGCCAACCTGGGTAGTGCCGACTGAAGAGCTGCCAGCTGGCGCTTCATTCAGTCCTTTCCCGTGTCATCCAGTCAATATTGTTTAATATCGTTCACTCATTCTTCCTTCATTCTTTCCATTTCTCACGCAGGGTGCATGCTAAATGTAACGTGTCATCCATACCAACGGCCAAACTGGCCTAATCTTCCGATGTGCAAGATGTTATCCGCGCGTTCACTCACGGAACCTCGGTTTATAGTCTCATTCGAAGGACTGTATGGGAAATGGAGCCAGAACCAATGTTAACTCCGATGGAAAAATCCACCGGTACTAAAACGGCCCGGCGGAAACTCGAACCAGCAACCCCAGGATCACGAAGATTACGAGAACGGCGCTCTACCACTGAGCTATTCCGGTCCCCATGTTAGCTGTCACATTATGCGTACATGTGGGTAGGGCCTTTTGTTTTGTTATCTCAGACGACATTTAATTACATTCAGTCAGCTACAAAATCGAGGCGCAATGTGTGTAAAATCTGCGCCAAGATTTTGAGTGTTTGAAGATACATTCACGGACTAATTCTGTGTGTAACTTTGACTTTGGGTTAGAGCACAATGCGGATGATGCGCTTCTGTCTGTCTGTCTATATGTCTGTTTTGTCTGTCTGTCCATCTGACTGTCTGATTGTCTCTCTCTCTCTCTCTCTCTCTCTCTCTCTCTCTCTCTCTCTCTCTCTCTCTCTCTGGGAATCGATGTATGCTCTCTTTCTCTCTCTCTCTCTCTCTCTCCTCTCTCTCTCTCTCTCTCTCCTCTCTCACACACACACACACACACACACACACACACACACACACACACACACACACTGATTCTAACTTTTGCTATCGCTCTCTGTCCCTCTCCATCCGTCTTCCTGTCAATGTGGAAACCACCAACACACACCACACACACACACTACCACACTATCACACACTAACCCCAAACTAAGGAGTTCAGGCTGGAAAGCCAGCTAAGCAGAGTTAGGTTACATCGTTCTTCCACGGCAGAACTGCCAGTGTCGTTTGCCAGCCGTCCTTCTCGGTGTCACAGAGTCTGAATCTGTCTGTCACATTGTGCAGGGATTCTGGCAGAGCCTGGCCGCTGCGTCATCCATGCACCGGAGGGAAAGGGGCAATTCTTCAGGCCGTAGTGTGTCTTGATGAGTAGACTGCGACATACTAGTTTATTGTGAGACTCGCTGGTGTCTAGAGTAAAAAGTCCCTTCAGCTTCCCAGAGAAGGTAAAAGCCTACAAGTCACAGGTACCATCCACTCTTCCACGTAGATGCCAGACTGGAACACTGCCAACAGGTAAAGAAAGGTGGTGTAGACATACAAGAATCAGTGTATCTGATGGATTCTGCCCATGTCCTACAAGAAACAGAGGACTCTGTCAGACAGCATCTGGAGACACAGCAGTGTTCCCCATGGTGAACATGTGTGGAGGTATCGTACATCCTTTCTTCAAATGGAAAGGCGTTATACCTCCTGGGAAACTAGACAAGATGGGTGTGCCAGACACATGTCTGTATTTGCTTACGCTGTCCTGCAAGGTTTGATTTCTTTTTCTTAGCATCCTGATAACATTACGATGCCCATAAGAAATATACATAATGGATGACACTACAGTGATTTCATCCAGAGAAGACGAGAAAATCATGTGCTGGAGAGAGGCTGGGACGACATAGCTGCCTCATCCAGAATGAACTTCAAGCCAAAGAAATCACGGAGTCTCTCACTGAGGAAAGGAAAAGTGGCCGAATCTGTGGTCTTCAGTGTTGCCAACCAGGCCATTCCAACAGTCACAGAAGAGCCAGTCAGGAGCCTTGGAAGATGGTACGATGGTATGCTGAAAGACTCACAAAGAGCAAAAGAAACCAAACAGGCTTGGAGGGCTTGGAGACCATTGACCAGTGTGGGTTCCCTGGCAAATACAAGGTCTGTGGTCTGCAGTTCATGCTGATACCAAAGCTCTTATGGCCCTCTGATGATATACGACATCTGCACCAGCATAGTGGAGGCAATGGAAGCCAAAATCAACAAGTTCACAAAGAAATGGCTTGGTGTCCCACCCTGTCTGACTGACATAGCGCTGTACTGTCGACAAGCAAAGCTGAAATCCATCCTGGAGGAATACAAAGCAGGGAAGATCAGACTTCAAAGCATGCTGGAGGACTCAGGAGACAAGGTGGTAGAAGCAATCAAGCCCCAGCTGAAGACAGGCAGAAAAATGGAAAGTCAAGAGGCGATGGATTCTGCAAAGAAAGTCTCAAGATCAGAGAAATAACAGGACACACACAGACCAACAGACAGGGACTGGGGGTGACCAAAACTGAATGGTGGTCAAAGGCCAAAGGAAAAGCCAAAAGAGACATGATGATTCAGGAGATGAGAAAAGAAGAAGACCAAAAAAGACTCCAAAAAGCAGTCCAGCAGAGCCAGCAAGGACAATGATCAAAGTGGGAGAATGCACTCCAAAGAAGTCTCACTTGGAATGACATTTGGCACATGGCCCCTCTCAGGACCAGCTTCATTCTCAGATCTGCATATCTGATCAGCTTCATTCTCAGATCTGCATATCTGCATATGACCTTCTGCCCTCAAATGCAAACCTGGTGAAGTGGGGGAAAACAGACTATCCTGCATGCCTCCTCTGCCATGAAAAAAAACAAACAGTGGAGCATGTCCTAAGCTCATGTAAAGTAGCCCTGGCTCAAGGAAGGTACACATGGAGGCAAAACCAAGTGCTCAAAGAGATTGTACAATTAGTCTGGGCTACTACCAACACCACAAAAGGGAAAATCAGGACTCCAAAAGCACCGGCAACATTCTTCACGGCAGGAGGCAGCAAATCATGGCCAAGAACAACAGTGCCACTCGGAACATGCAGGCAGAGTCTGCTGGACGGGGTAGATGACTGGGAGTGCAGTGCAGACCTCCCAGAATTGAGGAGTCACCCAGAGATCATCAGCAAGAGTGGCATGAGACCAGACATAGTATAGTCCACTCTCAGTCAACCAAGAAGCTGATCATGATCGAGCTCACGGTGCCACATGGAACAGAATGGATGCAGCTCAAATCTACAAAACTGAAAAGTATGCTGATCTGGCAAACAGTCTGAGGAGAGAAGGCTATCAGGTCAAAGTCCTTACTGCAGAAATTGGAGCTAGGGGTTTGTAGGAACGTTTGCATACAGCCTCATGAAACAGCTCTCAGTTGCAGGGAGGGAAAAAACCAGAGCCCTGAAAGCAATGGCAGGAGCGGCAGAGAGGTGTTCAAGCTGGATCTGGTCAAGGAGGAACAAAAGTGAACTTCATAAGGCTTAACTTTCCTACAACCCCCCCCCCCCCCCCCCCCCCCCCCCCCCCCCCCCCCCCCCCCCCCCCCCCCGAGTGTCAGGATATAAGGGCCGAAACACTTGCTTGAAGGGGGCTTCTCTTCTGAGGACTCTCTGCTGCCACGCTCTCCACGAGTTTCTTTCTACTCTACATAATTTACAAAAGGCGATCTCAAGAAAATGAAATTTTTGCTGAGAATGTTTTCAGATGATAACCAGTTTTACAAAAGAGCCTGTCCTCAAGAAGATGAACCTTTGGACACACTGGTTCTTAAACTAAGCCTGTCTGCGTGGAAGCGATGGAGTTCTTATTCAGTTATTGTCGTTTTATAACTATGTATTTGAAAGTAGTCGAAGTCATATTTCAGTCCTCAAACTTTAGAGGGCTGCTTTTTCTATACTTGAAACTTAGTAATAATTATGTGTAGACGTAGCAAATATTGAAACTAGGCAAAAAAATAATTAAATTCTTATGACCTTGCTGTACACTGCGAAGATATTTTATGTTTTAATACTCTAAACAAACGTTTTAAGTCTGTCGCCATTTTTTTTTCCTCCGGCAACGAGTAGCCAGCAGACAAAAGCCTTCTTTACGTCTTCATAGGGAACATTTGCACCATCTATTCCAAGCCTGACGCTTCTGCAAGTTGCACACTAATGTTGTGAGGCTGTGGACTGGAAGTTTCAGCAGGAGTCTCTGGAGCTCCAAAGGGGGCATCAGTTCATAGACCCATGAACTGATTAGGATCATGTGAGGCGTTCATCATAGTGTCAATCATTGCCATGATACATTGCTAGCATCAGTTGTTCTGAGTTGTGAAACTAGCATCGTGCTGAAGGTGCGTGTTCGTGATGTATTCCTGAACTGACCCTCTCTTTACATTGCTGATTACCAGAATGTGATGCAGGCGATTGTTTCGCCGATTCTGGCCCAATGCAAAGACGTTTTAGAACTTCTACACTAAGAGGAAAAACACAGAGGAGACATTTTCACAATTTATGAAGCATCTCTGGGTATGGTAATTACCTATGACGGTTAAAAAGTAACGCAGTCGTCACCTTTATATTACAGGAGCAGTTGTGACTCGAGATGAGGTAACACATAAGAAAAGGGTTTTCACCTCAAACGTAGATCAGGCTGCGGAGGGGACAGGAAGAGTCTCAGCCACTAGGCGCCCAAACTGTGACATTCACTACATGCAGAAGTTGTCTCTGCACATTACATCTCAGGAGCACAGTAGTTAAAATTTGACTGCGGACTGTGAACTGTGAACTGATTTCACAACACATTGTATGGGTGAACTGATTTCACAACACATTGTATGGGTGAAGTGATTTCACAACACATTGTATGGGTGAAGTGTTTTCACAACACATTGTGTGGGTGAACTGATTTCACAACACATTGTATTGGTGAACTGATTTCACAGCACATTGTATGGGTGAACTGATTTCACAACACATTGTATTGGTGAACTGATTTCACAACACATTGTATTGGTGAAGTGATTTCACAACACATTGTATAGGTGAACTGATTTCACAATACACTGTATTGGAGATCCACGCTATGCTCTGTGTAAGATGAAGTGATTTCACAACACATTGTATTTGTGAACTGATTTGACAACACACTGTATTGGTGAACTGATTTCTCAACACATTGTCTTTGTGAAGTGATTTTACAACACATTGTCTTTGTGAAGTTATTTCACAACAGATTGTCTTTGTGAAGTTATTTCACAACAGATTGTATTGGTGAAGTGATTTCACAACACATTGTATTGGTGAAGTGATTTCACACAACACATGTGTTGGAGGTCCACGTCATGCTCTGTGAGGTTAGCTGTTCGCTTTGCTTTTACTTCGCTCTTGTCGTTACTTTCTGTTTTTTTTTCACTTTCAGTCAGTTTTACATAGAAGCTACAGCTAAGACATACATATACATTCAAGGATAAACAATTTGTGAGAGATAATACACAGATGTGAAACACACCGAAAAGGACTGCAAGCTGCTGTGAATTACGTGATTCTGGATGTGATATTTTCAGGACAAACGATGCCCACACTTGTAGCCCAAACAAACCGTATCACAAACCGTTCAGATGTAACGTCCGCTTGGACAGGACAACACAATAGAGGAGGCTCATCCGAAAGGATGCGTTGTTCTGGGGATGGAGACTGGTGGATTCATCCCTTGGGACAATCCGGACAATGTGGTCAGTCGGCACGTTTGAGCAGGCCGTGGACACAGCAGTGGGCGCCGTGTGTCTGCCCATCCTCTTTCTCATCTCTGCTCCATCCAACATCCTCAACTGCTGGTGTTTTGGAAGCAAGGCCTCAAAGAACGCATCAACCTGTGTTTCTTTTATCTCTCGCTTGTCGATTTTCTCCATGTGCTTTACGCTTTTTCTTTTGCAATGTGGACAGTTTGACCTGTGCTTGTACCAGTCTGTGGAGTTTGGTCCCGTGTTACAATTCATTGTGGATCACAAACTGTTGGGACTTCGCAGCCTGACCTGGCTGTCAGGATGTGTCTGCATGCTGATCGCTTGTGAGAGATGTTTCTGTGTCGTCCTTACACTGCGTCCTTTCAGATAACTGTACGGCGTCTCGGCCGTCATCCGCGCTTCTGATCAGTAACTGAAAGTCCTGTTGTTCATTTAGCATTGATGAGTGTCTTGTAAGGATTCATCAGTCAGGTCTGACTGGGATAGGCTATGTCGCCAAGTAGGGGCTGGGAATGAGGTGAAGTCAGCTGTGATGGCTCTCACGTTTAAAAAGAGAAAAGGAATCCCCTAGAATTTATGTAAATGGGGTATCTGTTTGTCTCTTCATACATCAATTCATTGGGTGTTTGTAGTTGAACACCTGGGAACTTTTTAAGAGCAAACAGGTGTATCTTTTCACAGTGCCGAGCTGCACTACTTAATCCCCACAATTCAGCCCCATATTGAACAATTGGTTGTACTTGTGTGTCAGATAATTTAGATATACAACAGGGAACTACAGATTGATTTTTTTTTTTTTTTTGCAATATACTTAACATCGCATGTTTCGCTCTGTGGCAAGATTTTCGACACGACACAGTAAAACTCAATCTTGTTGAAAAATGAATACCTAGATACTTATAAACATTAACAACGGGTATAGGCATTCCATTGTAAGACCAATGTTCTCTCGCTGCTAGGTATCCACCTTTCCTAAAAACGACTCTATTACTTTTATTCATATTCAACTCCAGATGGAGTCCTGCTGCCGCTCTATATAGGCTGTTTAATTGTGTCTGTAACCCAACTATTATTTCAGACAAGAGGGCCACATCATCTGCCAAAAGTAATATAAATTATTCAAAGCAAATCACACGAAAATGTAGCACTATGTTTCCCATTCCTGATTACTTTCAACGCTAATTCATTTATAAATATAGTGAACAACACTGGACGTCGCCTTGTTTTACCCCCCGGGTTCAGTTTATATAGTCCGTCAGTTTTGAGCTGGAACGAATTCTAGTTCTGACTGTAACATACTTGCAGTACATACATCGGAAAAGTTTTCCTTTGATACCATTTTTCAAAAGAATAGGCCATAGCAAGTTTCTTTCAATAGAGTCAAAAGCTTTTCGAAATCAATAAAAGCAACGCATTATCCACACAAATGAAACAATAAAATGTTTACGGCAAATTCTTCCTGTAGCTATCATTGTTGGCTGAAGAACCCGACCAAGGACTTCGTATGTCACTAGTTCTTGCTAAACTCGTCCATTAGCTGAAGAACGTGTCTGGGTGGTTGCCACGGTCTACTTGTTCCTAAACTCGTCCATTAGCTGAAGAACGTGTCTGGGTGGTTGCCACCTTCGGGTCTGTCACTCTTCTTCCCGCCCCACATACATGCAGGGGTCTAATTTTGGCAGGTATTGTGGAAGACTACACCCAGAAAGACAGGACGTTTGAAAGGTCGTGGTCCACAGCGTTCCACAGGACTCGTCCCGCGTCCTTTCAGATGACTGTACGGCGGTCTCAGCCGTCATCCGCGCTCTGACCTATAACTGAAAGTCCTGTTGTTCATTTAGCATTGATGTGTGTCTTGTAAGGATTCATCAGTCAGGTCTGACTGGGAAGGCTATGTCGCCAACTAGGGCTGGGAAGAAGGTGAAGTCAGTTGTGATGGCTCTCACGTTAAAAAAAAAAAAAAGTATCCCTGTTCAGCGTTAACACACAGTGAGGGATGGGGGCAAAGGGGAGTTCGTGGGGGGGAGGGGGGTCTGAAATACACGCGTTATAGGATCTACCATGCCACCCCACAAAACCATTAGTGAAAAGAAGCCCGCCACCTACCATACACGGAAGCACTTAGAGAACACCAGTCTTTTCACTTCCGAAAACTATCTCTTGCGTGACGGCAGAGGTGTAACCCGAGATATTTCTGTTACATCCACTAGGCTACACCACAGCATCGGCAAAAACTCAAGTCTGTACGTGTAAGCCTGTTACATTTCCTAGTCTCGATTCGGTTGAACATTGTATACATTCACGCACAAAGGATTTCACAAGGGTGTCGGTAATATCTCTCACAGTGAAGTGCTTGACGCCCATGAACCAGCGAACAAATTGCTAACAGTCCTCTACTTTACTCCTGAAGCCAGAGGATGCAGAGCCACAGTGACTGTGCATCACAGAGAACTTTGCCTAACTAGGCTGACCCTGGAGAAGGTCCAGTGACGGTGAGAAAAGACCCACTGACCACAGGGAAAGTCCTGTTGACAGTGGGAAAGACTACAACTTTGGATTCTCTCTTTGAGGGCACATAAGACCGTATGGCGAAAGCTTGGCTGTGTCTGGAGTGGACACTGTCTTCATCTGTCCGTGGGCAGGGGTGGCTTTAAAGGCAAGTGAAGGCTAGCAGTACTTCTCTGGGTCCTCCCCAGCACCTTCGGGCGTTTCTTTTTCTCCTGAAGCCAGAGGATGCAGAGCCACAGTGACTGTGCATCACACAGAACGACACAGTCCGTTCAGCCGTCTGTTGATATGACACCTTCCCACAGAGCCTCTCAAGACATACAGGAATCCTCACCCACGTCCTGTTTGAAACGCTCAGTTCGTTGCCACCTGTCATGTGGTCAAGGTACACGTTAGACAATTCTGTAAACAGGTGGAAGTCGGTTTCTGGCCAGCAAGGCAATACACGAAGGTCGAGATACAAAATCTCCATTATTTGACGAAACTGCAAGACGACAGTCAGTCTTTAATTGTGCACACAGCATAAAATCTTTTAATAGATTTAATTCTTCGGAAATAATGCTGTTTGTGCCAGATGTACAAGAACAATAGCTTTCTTGGCGCCGTGTTTTTTAATACCGACCATTCTATGAGAGCTCCTGACATGTAAACTCCCCATCCAGGTTAACGTAACGCGGGAGGGGGGGGGGGGGGGGGGCTCAGTATGGTGTGGTTTGCAGGGCTCTCAGAGAGCAAATTTAATCTAAACAATCCCAATTCTAGCGTCTACATACAAGAATCAAGATACTACTTGTGAACTGCAGACTACCTCTTCATTAGAAAGTTGAAAGACTTCTTACTTTACAGACGACGTGGACATTGGTTTAAAACAGTTTATTTCCATGAACATAACATAACATAAACATTGAACACAACGCACATTTGCCAGGACAACAAGAGGACTCTTATATAAAGCACTAGCGGGACGTGGCATTTCTATTTAGGGTATATAATAATATAAAATCTTCGACATGCGGCTGCTTTGCAAGACAACGTGAGAATGACAGTATGTGAAGATTTAAGAATTCTGCTCATATGTATGGTGGCTCAAGTTATGAATGCAGTTCTATATTGTCCGGTCTTGTAGCGTTTGCGTCTGTGTGGCAACTACATCATACACGTTGTACTATATAAAACACACAGTCACATACTCCTATCTTTTTAAGTCTAAGAAGGTATGGGTCATTTATGTCTTTTTTTTAAATAACTGTTCCGCTTTACGACAAAAAATTATGGTGTGGTGTGTGTGTGTGTGTGTGTGTGTGTGTCTGTGTCTGTGTGCATACCTCCGCGATCCAGCGTGCGCGTGTGCCTAGTGTGTATGTGTGTGACGTAATTTCATTTTTCTTTCTGTGTCTGTACATCTCATGCAGGAACATAAGCCGAATGCCTGTGAGAGGCAGGTGGTCAATACACACATATAGTCTGGTAGACAAAAGCTCTCCTCACCATCCACTTTACACAATAAAACTTGTGTGGCGTTGAAGTGCTTCTTACCAGAACTCTTTTTCAGATCACTCCTGGGAAGGGTGGACCTCAGAGTCAGGCAGAAGTATCAGGTGCACCATGCAAAGGGGACTACCAGGTGCACCATGCAAAGGACTACCAGGTGCACTGCAAAGCGCACCTACCAGGTGCACCATACAAAGCACTACCAGGTGCACCATGCAAAGGACTACCAGGTGCACCATGCAAAGCACTACCAGGTGCACCATGCAAAGCACTACCAGGTGCACCATACAAAGCACTACCAGGTGCACCATGCAAAGGACTACCAGGTGCACCATGCAAGGAGTGCACTGACCGCAGCCCCTCTGTCTTGTTGCACACGACAATGACAGAGATGGCGGAGAGATCCCGACCGTCCAGTTCCTGCCACAGAAACACAATCTGCAGCACAGGGCGTGATATGGATCCATGGTCCCTGTCACAGAACACGATCTGCAGAACAGGGCGTGATATGGATCCATGGTCACTGTCAGAGAACACAATACTGCAGCACAGGGCGGTGATATGGATCCATGGTGCCCGTCACAGAACATGATCTGCAGCACAGGGTGACGATGGCAGGGCGTGATTATAGATCCATGGTCCCTGTCACAGAAAACACGATCTGCAGCACAGGGTTGACGATGCAAGGGCGTGATATAGATCCATGGTCCTCGTCACAGAACACCGATCTGCAGCACAGGGTGATGGTCCTGGCAGGGCGTGATATTTGATCCATGGTCCCTGCACAGAACACGATCTGCAGCACAGGGTCTGATATGGATCCATGGTCCCTGTCACAGAACACGATCTGCAGCACAGGGCGTGATATTGATCCATGGTCCCTGTCACAGAACACGATCTGCAGCACAGGGCGTGATACGGATCCAGGTCCCTGTCACAGAACACGATCTGCAGCACAGGGCGTGATATGGATCCATGGTCCCTGTCACAGAACACGATCTGCAGCACAGGGTGATGATGGCAGGGCGTAATATGGATCCATGTCATCATGACCCTGATGTTTCTGCCACAGACACAAAAATGGATTGTGGTCACCCACTCACGAAAGCTTCACTGACAGGTCTAGTTTCCATAAGTTTAACATCGGTAAACCAAACTCATTTCAAGTGGTGTCTGCAGGTGTCTGACTGTCTGACTCACACACATAAATTATGGATGCATGCACGACTTTTCTAAATCATATACACACACAACACTCACCCGAACATTGACAGCCAGGCAAACAAAACAACACTTTTTTCTGTTTTATGCTGCCTGAGCCATCAGACAAACATATAATAAATCGCAAGGATCATCAAAAAGTCGGCACGCCAACCACAAGGCGTACACACAAACTATATGTATATATTAATATATTTCAAATACGCCAAACAGGGCGCACGACACAAAATATATCTATAATCAATTCGCTATTATCGCTGCTGGTTCCAACGACGATGAAGGCGGCGACGACACGACGACGGAACGATGAAGATGACGAAGACGACGAGACGACGAAGATGAAGACGACAACGTCTACAGCGTCAAGTCTGACACGGAACTTGCAGAACGTCAGAGCTGTGGCTCAAAGAAAAAAAAACACTAGCACTCACGGCGTCTCTGCCGGCGACAGGGTGACAGTGTCACACAGGAGCTGTGGCTCACACACACACAGAAGCACAGAACGCAGCGACGGCCTCGCCAACAGGTCGCTGGTTCAAAAAACTTGGGAGCGGCGCTCTGGCTTTGGCAGCAGCGGCGTCTCCAGCCCAACTGGCTCAGCGGGTAGTCGGTCCTGGGCGCAGTGGCAGGTAGGGTAGATTGTCGGCACTCAGGCCGACTCTCCACACCGTCACACGGTGGAGAAGAAGGGGGTAGACACATCTACGAACCCTGACCTCAAACGTGGCAGCCAGTCCCCTCAGTCCAGGGAACACATCTACCTGGGGGAAACTGATAACTACCTTGATTATCATGGCTACTACTCATTGCAATCACGACTACATTCATATTCATTAGCCACATCATATTCCACTAGAACTTGAGACAAACATCAAATACTGCAATATTCCTTTTCCCCGGAATAATAACACATCATTTCCTTTTCCGGAATCATAGCACTACACAGTAAAGGACTTCAATATAAACCTTTCAGAGTCTAGTTTCCAAATTGGGGAAAGATTCCCACTTAGACCCTCTTCAATAAACCATGAATACAATTCATTACACACACTTAATGATTACTTTTCATCAAACTATAAAATGTCTTTCGCCGTGTCACAAATGTTCATTTCTTTTCTTGTATAATAACAAGAATGTTCATTTCAATTCATACAATCACCAGATTTTAAAAGGAATAGTTTTTTTTTCCAAAAGATTCAACTACTTCAATACATGTAAAGGAAAGATTTCCACACACTCTTGTTTACCAACACACAACTATTCAATATTCATATCAAGAGTGAATTAAATACTCATCCACATCAAAAATCAAAACCACCATATAGAAGATATGTAAAGTCTCTGTCGCTCACTCTGGGAGCTATTATCCATAGCATCAAAAACTCTCCCTCTTCTCGCAAAACCACATTAGAATAAGACCTTTTTTTCATCATGAAGTTCATAACTAATTAAGTCACAGAATAAACATTTTTTTTTTTTTCTGAAGACCACTTCCTTAACACTCACTTCATCTAGTCATGTTTTCCGACAGCATTTCGTGTTTGGTTACCCTATCCAGTCATAGGATAACAGAACACAGCAAATACTTTTCTTTTCTAAACCAAACCTTCACAAGTGCGCTGAGGAAGTTTCAGTCGCTCCTAAACGGGAATACGGTTTCGGCCCTAGTCCCTCTTCGGCGTTCTGGAATGCTGCGGAGCCGGAATCACTGCAGAGACTGCCTAACCAGTTCAGCTCAACCGCCTTTAACGGTGCGCAGGTGAGTAGCAGTCAGGTAAACTTTTCAACCGGCTTCCGGAGGACTGCCTTCCGGTTAGCACGGGTTGCATGAAAATTTGCCTGGGATGGACGGGAAACCGTTCGTCACAAGTGTGTTCTGGGCTCAGTGGGAAGATAGGAACTACCATGGTGGGAGTTTCATTCTTTGAACAGAGACTGTTGCTGAGACTGTTTCTTGATGTGGCCAGTAGTGCAAGTGTCTGTAACTGTCAGGGACCTGGCTAATGAAAGAGTACATTGCGGGAGGTGGAGTGGAGTACAATCCTGTTGTGTAGTCTCAGACCAGAAAAACATTCCATAGCATCATCATCATCATCATTGGCACCTCACTTATCATTCCTAACAAATACCACAAGTCTGTGGCCCTTCTTGCTCGCCTCTCGTGAGTTGTCCTTCGCGCATTTCCTCTTCACATCAGAGGGCCTTTCATCAGATTGTTGGAACGTTTCCTGCCGAGATGGAGGGTCGTAAGTTTAACTCTCATGGAGCGGGAACTAGTTCCGCTTGAAAACCACCCTATGTCCACCCAGCGGTTATTTGGGTACCTGATTCAGCTCAGGGAGGTTGAAGGTAGCACGCCCTCGACATGGTGAACCTCTGACATCTCACTGGCCCTATGGCACAAGAGGCTATGGGAACATTTCACTGGCCTATGGCCAACAGGCTATGAGACCATTTCATGGCCCTATGGCCAATTGAGGCTATGAGAACATTTCACTGGCCCTATGGCCAACAGGCTATGGGAACATTTCACTGGCTCTATGGCCAACCGGCTATGAGACCATTTCACTGGCCTATGGCCAAGAAGGCTATGAGACACATTTCACTGGCCCTATGGCCAAAACAGGCTTATGGGAAATTTCACTGGCCCTATGGCAAGAGGCTATGAGAACATTTCACTGGCCTAGGCCAACAGGCTATGAGCCCATTTCACTGGGCCTATGGCCAAGAGGCTATGGAGACCATTTCACCAGCCCTACCTGGCCAAGAGGCTATAAAACCATTTCACTAGCCCTTGTGGCCAACAGGCTATGAGACCATTTCACAGGCCCTATGGCCAAGTGGCTATGATGGACCATTTTCACTGGCCCTATGGCCAAGGGCTATGAGACCATTTCATTTCTCCTGTTTTTCCCTTTGGTCAACAGGCTATGAGACCATTTCACTGGCCCTATGGGCCAACAGGCTATGTTGGGACCATTTCACACTGGCGCCTATGGCCAACAGGCTCTGGGACCATTTCACTGGCCCTATAGCCAACAGGCTTAGAGACATTTCACTGGCCTATTGCCAAGAGGCTAGTGTTAACATTTCACTGGCACTATGGCCAACAGACTATGAACCACCATTGCAACTGGCCCTATGGCCAACAGGCTATGCAGAACTGTAACCTTTTGTTAAACCACACCACCGCGCCTTGTGTTCATTCGTTGACAAATGCATCACGGGTCATCAAGACCATCAGGGACTCAGATGGAGCTTGCTGGGTGCCCTCCGGGAGAAAGGGAGGATGACACGTTACTCACAATGACCTCTGTTTAGAAAAGAGTTGTTTGTCGTCAAGGGGTTGCTTAGAAAGTAATATCTTGCCTGCCTGTCAGGTCGCAACCGGATCCCTCGCCTGGTGGCTTGTCTGTGTCAGGGAGCCAGAATGAGGGGCGGAGCACTAGTGCGGCGGTTGCAAAATTCGTAACTGCGGAGAGAGAACATCTTCCACTACTAGTGACTTTTCAGGGGCAGAAGAAGAAGAAAAACAAGTAATGAAATCTTGTATCACACACCTCAGATGACGGGAAAATAGTTTCTCCACAGTACAGGTTGCCATGGGTTACCAACTAGATTCGACGGACTGTTACTGGGGAAACTATGGCGCGTCTAGCCACACACCAAAAAAATTGAATGGTCTTGGGTTATTTCACACCATTATATAATTTTATATATGCTTCGTTCATCACGACATTTTAATAAATAATAACACAGACAAACACATCCATCAGGAACACGACTCTGGAATAAATCTGTCATATCCACACGACTGACAAAAAACGCTTCAAAATGATTTGATCAGGCACAGGCACTTTGCCTTTTTACCAACACTCATTGTGGACAGCCCTGCACAGGGGCACAACGAACCGTTGAAATTAAAGTGGCATTGGGTCGAATGGTGGATGGGACAAAAAGTAAGGGGTAGGTGGGCGGATTGTTTATTGTGTTTCTGTAAGCTCAACATCTCCGATGCATTTTCAACCACCTGCTAGTACTTGTGTTTCTGTAGCATAACATCTGATGCATTCAACCCACATGTGCATTGTGATTCTGGAGCCACATATTGACGCATTCAACCACCTGTGTCTTGTTTTTCTGTAGCTAAAATCCTTGACGGCATTCACCAGCTGTGTATTGTGTTTCTGTAGCAACCATCTGAAGCATTCACCAGATGTGTATATCGTGGTGAAAGAAACCATGCCGTTTGGAAGTAACAGATTTCAGGGGAGATTTGTGCAGTTTCTGTTCGTATTTCAGGCTTATGTTCAAACAGACGCGAAGCAGAAACCCTTTTTGGGGTCGCCATGATAAAGTTGACGGCGCGGGCCGCGGTGCTGGTAGCCTTCCTTAGTATTTTCGAGGGGGGGTTTTCGTCTCCAGTGCGGAGGACGTGAGGACACACCCAGGCCAAACTCTCCAGACGGAGCAATGCGGCTGAACCCGACTGGTCAGCGGAGGAACTAGCACGTGCGTCGACCGCATGGAGCGACTGGCCCTCCCTCGACGGAGCCTCCAGAATTACCGGGGCCCGCTCTTTCGCTTTCCGGTTATGTGCCAGTTAACCTTCTGGAGCTGCGTTTGACGTTAGGTGCACGGTCACCCCAGGAGTGCAGTTGACGTCGGTGCCCGTCACCTCCATGGCGCTGCCGTTTGGACGCCCAGCTAGCGAGGTGCCGCACGCTCTGCTGCTCTGTGCGGGAGGCGGTGTCATGCGGGGCCCTGGGGACTCTGCGGGCGCCAGTTCGCATGCCGCAGCTAATCCCGCCCCTGCCCGAGCCGCTTGGGCCTTGGCACCACAGCTGCTCTCGCGGGGAGCTCAAGAGCCACCCTTGATTGTTTATGGCTCCTCGGGTGGCAAGTGCGCCCCCTGCCGCTGTGCCCCGTGGTTTTTCCCGACTTGCTCCCAGTCCGTGGTGAGAGCTGGTCAGCCTGCACAACAACCGCGCCCGTCGACGCCCCCCCCCCCCCCCCCCACAACGCCTACTCCTCCCCACCACTGCTGCACCACACCACA
>JADBJO010005489.1:0-5000 GCA_016801955.1 Conus betulinus
AATGGCGCCAGTGGCTGAATTTCCTTTCCTGGTGCCACATGGTACGCACGAAACTCGTGTGCACCATCTTCCTCTCATCTGTCTACTCATGGCCCCGTTTTTGAAGGCAGTAGTAATTACTACAGATATGCAAAAGGCCGTACACCGACTCCCGTCGCAGCTGCTGAACTTGAGATGTTGTCGAGGTGGGATAGGCTACACAGTCTTCCCATTCGCCATTCAGTGTCCATGGTCACTTATCAACAGTCTGGCCATACCAGGATGCATGGGAGGGAAGACAGGGCGGAGTGAGGGTAAAGTGGGGGCGGGTGGGTGGGGGGTGGGGGGGGGGGGGGGGTGGGGGGGTGGGAGGGGTGGGGGGGGGGGGGGAGGGGGGGGGGGGGGGGGGGGGGGGGGGGGGGTGGGGGGGGGGGGGGGGGGGTGGGGGGGGGGGGGGGGGTGGGGGGGGGGGGGGGGGGGGGGGGGGGGGAGGGGGGGGGGGGGGGGAAGGGTGGGGGGGTGGGGGGGAGGGGGGCTTATCTCCTTGTCCAGTTTTTTTTGTAAGTATTTTGTGTGTTTGGTGTTTGGGTGAAGCTAGCACCGCAAACTGAAAAGTGCAGCAGCCAGCTCGTAAGAGGTAGTCCCTGCCCCCTCTCTCCGGGAAACGCCCTATAATCATATCCAGCATCCGTCCGTGGATTGATGTGGGGCATGTGAGCAAGCTTGGAACTTTTTCTTTGGGGACTTTGCTAGTTTTGTCCTTTGCGCCTCTCGTCTGTCCTAAACGAAGAGATGCTACACGCATCGTTGGTCTGCGGGAGTGTGCTTTTAACTTGTTTCACTACTGCAAAGAACTACTCTTATATTTTTCATTAATTGCTGTTTACGTCTCTGCGCCTCAAATTATACTTTCATGCAATAATGTAACAAACAAAACAAAACAAAACAAAAAAAACAAAAAGGAATAGAGGCGCATTTGCATACCGCCATATCGCGAATACTTAATTTGGCGCATGGAGCTTTACAGAAAGAATAACCAAAGAAAAACATCACCGTATATACACACACGAATGAACAACACATTCAAACCATTCACAAAAAAGCAATAATGGACATAGAGGTGTCCCGCCTTGGCTTAAGGCTGTGTCCAATTGCCAGGCTAGACACAATCAAAATGTTGTTATGCTCTGAATAGTTAATGCGGGGATTGTCTTCAGTCCTGACAAACTCCTAGCATAACATTATCAGTCTCCAAAATCCCCCGAATTCGGGGAGTGCTTGGCTGCCCACGTGGCGGGGGAAATAAAAAAAACGGTCACCGCGTAATGTTCTCATCCCCAGCTGCTGATGCATTTATACCATTGTGTTCAAAGTACTTTGGCTGTTCGGATGATCCATGGAGTCTTTTAGCCAGGGTAGTACGACGACAACACAACAACACCAACAACATAAAGATATATACACCTGTACCGTGGGGCAACAAACGCACAAGAACCAGGCCACGGTGAACTCTCGCCTTTACCAGACATGCACAAGCACCTGTGCCCTATGTGTTGGACAGTTACGAATGGCATGGACATTAGAGAGAACTACTAGTTAAGATAGTCATTGGACAGATGGGTTAACTACTATTTAAGATAGCCTTGGACAGATGAGTTACTACTAGTTAAATAGTCATTGGGACAGATGAGTAAACTACATAGTTCTAAGATAGCCATTGGACAGATGAGTTAACTAGTACTACGATTAGTAACTAATAGTCATTGACAGATGAGTTTAACTACTAGTCAAGATAGCCATTGACAGATGATGAATGCTCGGCAAGAGTAACTAACTAGTCAAGATAGCCATTGGACAGATGAGTTAACTACTAGTTAAGATAGTCATTGGACAGATGAGTTAACTCTAGTCAAGATAGCCATTGGACAGATGAGTTAACTACTAGTCAAAATAGCCATTGGATGAGAATGAACAGTCAAGTGAGTTACAGATGAGTTACTAGTCAAGATAGCCATTGGACAGATTCATAGTTAAAACTACTCAGTCAAGATAGCCATTATGACTGATTGATAACTAGTAGTAACTACGATAGTAATTGGACAATAGTTAAACCACTAGACAGATGCCATGGAGAAATGAGTAACTACGAGTAAAATAGCCATTGGACAGATGAGTGTTAACTTTTAGTTAAAATAGTTGTTGGAACAGATGAAGTTTTTCTTGCAGATAGTTCTTCATTCTTGAAGTCTATTTCTTCTGAAGATGAGCTGTTCATAGCTGTTCTTCTGCGCACACGCAGGCTGATACTCTTGCGGACACACCCTTTTATAGACCAGGCAAGGATTAATCCCATCTACCTAACACAGGGAGTGAGAGTTTTAATGGTGTATGGCATTTTTTTTTTTTTTTTTTTCATCCCCTCCATTAAAGCAAAAAGCCATACCTCCAACTTCGGGAACGAAGATAGTATTTCTTTTCTATGAGACAATCATAGGGCAGTGATCCAATTCCAGCGAGTTGGAGCCATATTAGAAAAAAAAAAAGAAGCTGGAGCCAAAGGTTTTTAGATTTTTATGCGAGATACGAACACAGACACAATACTTAATGGCTCTAATATAATCGCACGCTGATCTTGGTCGGAACACAACGAACAGGGCGGGTATGTTGGTAACCAGCCACCCCCCCCCGCAAATGTGCTTACAGCCCAGCCGACCGCAAGGGGGCCATATCAAGGGGCTGTCGACCACGTTTCAAAAATCAACTCACAAGTCATAAAAAAAAACTCTCACCCCCCAAACCCTTTCAATTTTCTCACAACAAAGGTCAGAAACAAACCAGAATAATTAATGAAATGCCAGTAAAGAAGAGAAAAAAGTGTGTAACATAAAAACATCCAATTTGAAATTGAATTTCTTTCATTTCAGGGAAGCAACGCGAGAGACGAGTTACGTAGGTCTAAGTGAGACGATAACACGAAATCCCCGCGCTGTGAGGAGCAGCATGCGCTGGGGACGAGAACATTTGACACTTCCATTCAGTTCTGGTTTCGAATACGGGTTTAAATTGCCGCTCTGTGATCCATAACTGACGTCATACTGAAAAGCTATGCCAGGCCAAATTTGGAATAAATGTAACATCAGTTTCTTTTCTTCGGCTGTTGTGGGCCGTGGTGGGTATGTGTCAGGTTGGGGATAATGTATGTGTTACCCTGGACCCTTTTTTTGTGTGGGGTAGGGGGTGTGGAGGGAGGGAGAGTAGTGGAAAGGAGTGTTGGGGGGGGATCCTTATTTGTCCTGTGTACCTCATTATCTTGGAGGTAGTGGGGTGGGGGGGGAGTGGGTGAATACTGCTTGGCGACTGGGTGCCAAACACAGCACTGGCTTGTGGTGAGTACCGTAAATGGCTTCACCCATGGAACAAGAGTTACAGTGTTTGTTTCTTGTTTTGCCGTGTAGGCCTACCTTCTTCTTCCATACGTTCCGCTTTCCGCCGGTTAGGAGGCAAAAATGACCATGGTTTAGCGGTCCTCCTCCTCCTCCTCGCTTTAGACCTGCAAGTGCTCAGCTTTCAGCTGTATTGTTTTTGACCTTGCTTATGGAAAGGACACACTTAAGATGAGAGATAGAGAGAGAGAGATGAGAGATAGAGAGAGAGAGAGAGATAGATAGAAGAGCGAGAGAGAGAGAGAGAGAGAGAGTAGGGTATTAGATAAAGACAATCGCCCTGCGACGGTCAGTACCACTGTCTGCTAAAAAAGAACATTGCGACTTTAATGAAACCCCTTGCAGAACCGCGTTTTAATAACACTTAAAGCATACGCTTTTACGTCTCCGGTCTCACGGTTACCCTGTTGTGGAGTTTCTGTCTGTCTGTCAGTCTCTCTGTCTGTTTGTCTGTCTGTCTTCTCTCTGTTCTTCTCGTTCTGTCTCTCTGTCTGTCTCTTCTCTCTGTCTGTCTGGTGTTCCGTCTGTCTGTCCCCTGTCTGTCTACCTGCCCCTTGCTGTCCGCCTTCATACAATTCTGTGTTTGCTGGCGCCTCTTTTTTTTTTTTTTCTTTTCTTTCACTTTCTTCATGGCGTCTTCTGTCTCATCTCTTTGTTGTTCCCCCAGTTTTCGTTTCTTGTCTTTCTACATCATTTACGAGAGAAAAAAATTAATGTTTGATCACTGGCAGCGATATCCGTATTAGTGTTTTTCTTTTTCTGTCAGAGAGATGAGATAGAGAGAGAGAGAGAGAGAGAGAGAGAGAGAGAGAGGAGAGAGAGGCGAGAGAGCAGCGACTTAAAAAAAATTGAATCAAAGATACATGGTCAGGCATCATATGGAAAACTACCTGTTTGAACAAAGGGCCAGATGTGTACCAACATATAACTCGCTCCCGATTTTCATTTACTTCTTCTACTTCTTCGTTTCTTCTTACCATTCAATCAGTTTCTAGCTGTGGTGTCGAGCGAAAGGGAGCACAACCGGGATGTACGCCCAAGAAGTAGTCTTCGTGTCGTGAGAACGTGGTGGTTGACAGGTAGGGCTTGGCTTTTCGTACTAAACTCGCCAAAATCTCTCTCATCGTTTTTTTCCCCTTTTCTTTCTTCGTGCAAAATTTATGGGAGACTCAATTAACCACACCTGTATCACGCACACACGGCACGTTTCCAACTTTATAATTACAAACACACAACCCCCAGTCCAAGAACACACGCCGGGTTTTAGACGCTGGCGCTGTTGTGAGACACACTGCTTGATGTTGATGCCACGACGAAACTCGGCTTGGGATAGCTGGAGGGAGAAAACCACGGGGGACTCTTGGACATCTCTCTAAGGCCTTCACCAAGTCACCCACGCCCTCCTAATTCTACAGCACGTCCACCTATGGTGTCGTGGACCCCTCATGCTACAGTGACAGGGATTTTCTGGGGAGGGGGGTGGGGGGGGGGGGGGGGGGGGGGGTGGGGGGGGGGGGGGGGGGTGCAGGGGGAGGGGGTGGGGGGGGGGGGGGGGGGGGGGGGGGGGGGGGGGGGGGG
>JADBJO010005489.1:10000-22500 GCA_016801955.1 Conus betulinus
GCGAATGAAATTCAACTATTATTGTAGCCCTCTTCTCTCCAACTGTCCCCACAACATGAATAGCAAAAAACTAAAGGTATAATAAGTATCGCCTTATGTAGGTGTAGGTGTAATTTAGGTAAGCCACCTAATCAACACGGTGGGTAAGGCAACCCCCTATAGTATGGGTTTTGTAGTACCCAAGCTCCCCTTCAAGTCCATACAAAATAATTCTCCCCGCTTTCACCATATCTACTTCTCATCATGCGCTGATACCCACCACACCCACCTACAACCCGGTGGGTAGCACATCAAAACCCTAATCCTTCTACTTTTGTTTTCTACTGGCGTAGCAACACAACACCCGCATATACGGGGACCACTCCAACACCTGGTGGGGGGTGGGGGCACCCCTACCTACCTATCCATATACACTAATAACCAAACCCACTACCACCCACAACAGCACAACCAAGCCAGCCACACCTAACCTTGCCCTCTACCAACCTTAGTAACCCAACACCTCACTATTGCTCACAATCAGATCAGCAGCCAGAGCCCATCCATCCACACCCACCGCCCCCACAGCTCCATCGCCTACAAACCTGCCACAACTCTCATTGGTCGGGGGGCAGCGGGGCGGAGGAACCAGCCTTTCTTCCCCCAATTTCCCCATCCCCTCTGCCAGTCCTCAACTGTGAATGAAACATGATATTTGAGTATCGAGTGTACTCAACTACCAAATTCATGAAACGTAACTCACATCGACCCTCCACCCACACTCTACCTATATATTTGGAAGAGGAGAGATCTGTTTCCCGTTGTTTTTGGTGACTAGTAAATCCTATACTGTCATCGCTTGTGTGCTCCGGACAGTGAGTGGTACCCCCAAGTAACAATATAAGAACGTTACAGTGTCGTGCATTGCTGCCCGTCTATAATAGAATCAACTGCTATTCGTAATCAATAAACAGATGTGTCACTCAACCAACGACAGCAGCCCAGCAGACGGACAAAGCTAACACACATATTGTTCGTCAAACCTCGCATCGTGTTACTTAACACTACCTGACACTTCCTTTACTTCTTTTCACAATCTAAGGGACACATTGTCCCACACGAGTAATTTACGGATCGAAATATCAGAGCTACGGTTTTCCCGGGCCGACTGAAATATTTCACGAAACCGCAGTATCATTCTCATTGCTGTTCTCCCTGTCCTACTTTCGAAAAACAGCGTGAACATTCTACTAGTCCGTAGGACACCCGCCGGCCGTGACTTCTCCTTCACCGGGTGGTAGACCCAACTTGGTCCAATAAATCATACTGCCCCTTATAATCTGACCCTCAAGAATCGCTGCCCCCCAAACACCTACCAGCCTCGTTATTTAAAACAAGCGCATTAGCTCCACCCCTACACCCACCCCCCCCTCCTAAGAATCCACTCGCCCTTGACCCCTTCAACTCCACCTCCACCACCCCAACCCCTCGCCCTCCTACCTTTGAAATTATTTCAACACCCCATCTTTGCGCTTACTACATACCTTTAACTTCCTACTACCATAAAACAACCTTACTCTTCCTTTGTATTTTTTATTTTTATCTTTTTATTTTTTTTTTCCTTCTACTTTCCTTTTTTTATCTATTCCTTTTTCTCGATTTTTCTTAGGATTCTCATCAGCCACTCTACCGATCTTTGCTCCAATGCCACTGACAACAACTCCGGCCCCACTTATGTCGACCTCCCAGACCTCTTTATCTTCGGATGGGCCTTAGAAGAAACGAGTGCGCAATTACAAAAAAAAAACCAAAAATGAACGTGGTAGAATATATCAACAGACCATCTTCTTCACCCCTTTTGATTACCTCTTAAGACATACCTCGCTTCTGACACGACAACATGATCGTCTGAGTGATTGAAGAGGTGGTGTTGCACATACAGCAGTTAACGCTGAATCAAGAACAACACAGACTTTCGTGACTGACACTTCTTGTTACCTATTTATAGGGTTATCAGTAAATTCTGTTAATATAATACAACTCTTCATAATATCTGTGAGACTTAGCGTGAGTACGGTGCTTTTTTTTTTTCACAATTCGTCTAATTCTCTGCTCCTATCTTTTACATCGCGATTATAAGGTACAAGTTACAAAGCCCACACAAACTCCCACACAATCATTCCGCCTTTCTGTACTTGTGTGGGTGACACATCAGGGCAAAAGAGCACAAGTGGGACCTAATACAACATACACAGAAATGCGCTCGGTGGCGATGTGATTCGCTCTTTTCCCTCCGCCTCCAACGCTCCTCCAACCCCCCAATTCCCTTATACCGCTACCCGCGTCCTTTCCTCTATTCTCGGTCATTATTTATTCGCTGTCTAACCCTCTCCGGGGGTTCTTCTTCTTTCCTAAACGACTACACGCCCTCACGGCGTTCCTCGGACGACCCCTCCACGATTGGTTGGGTAACCGGCTTTTTCAACAACACAAACCGTCAATGGCACGAGAGGCCATTGTCTCTTTTTTTCTCCCTGTCAAATAATCGAAAATGATGATGTTTGATGTACTTGTATTGTCCATCATTGTTATCGCATCGGTGTTTTTTTGGAATTCCCAGTTGCTTCTTATAGAACAGGAGTACTGTACAATCAGGGAACGAAGAAATGCTCCGTCCGGCGTGCCTGTTGGTTTTATGTGTGTCTGTCTGTGTGTCTGTCTGTCGCGGTGCCAAACATGATGTCCACCTCACCGCATACCCAGACAAAACCATAACATTGATCTCTGTCCGAGTCTTATCTCGAAATTGATAAGGTAATGCTACCTACCCCTCATTATGGGTCACAACATATGACTGACAACCCCGAATGTTTTATTTACCACCACAGAAAGTAAGGGCCAGAGTCTTACTCCCACTAATCTATCGGCTTTATCAAACCACAACCCCAAAACGGAGTTGTTCTTCACCTTTATGGAACTAAAATACTAACAGAAAGAAATACACTCAATAATTCCCTTCCCTTCAAGATAAACTGGGAGTACGCGGATTATTATGTTTCTACCTTGCATCTTGTTTGTCTTGTAATTTTTGTTTGGTCTGACCAACCAACCCCCCTCCTTTTTTCCAGTCTACTTACTAGGATTTTTTAACGTGGTCCTGAAAGGTTTTTAATAAAATAAAAAAAAAATTAAAAAAAAAAAAAAAAAAAAGAAAACTTAACCGTTTCCATGTTTAAATGTGTATCGTAGATAAATTAAACCAGAACACATTGATTCATAAGTGACAAGGTTTTCAAAAACCACATTTTTCAGTTGTTGAAAAATGTTTCATAGGATAGAAAGTTAAAAATTATTAAATAACCCATAGGACCCATTGCAAACTCAACACTAACTTCCCCGTGATGGCAGGACAACACAAAAAAAAAACAACCACAAACTTCGGGGAACCCTCGCAGAGCTAAAATAGTCCACATTTCCCCTCACTCTCTCACCAATCCCCCTAATCCTTTCCCTTTTATATTCTTTCAAAGTCTCTCTTCTTTCCCCCTTCACACGTATCTTATTAGGGGGAACGCTTTGTTATATAGCATGTCTGCTAGGTAACCAAAGTCCAATCTCTATACCACCCACCGATATGGCAGAGGCTTAGAACAAAGCAAACACATACACAGGCAACACTAATGCAAAGCACTTCTACCCTGGACATAACTTCAATCTTCCCAATAGCCCTACGCGACCAAAACAGGCTCCCAAGATCCTAGGCGATCACCATATATATATAACACCAAAAATCATCTGGCTCAACAAAAAATGTGTGGAACAAAGCAACATAGCTCACCAGCCGGATCTGGACTGCCGTTGGCATGTGTGATGTGATCGTTGGTAGCAACCCGCAACCAGATGGCCTCGAGACTAGAACACCCCAAATTTGACGGATTAAATAGCACAAACCACCCCGCTCGACCCAAACTAAAAATCTCAAAAACCTTACAAACAACCGATTCACCTTTCTTTCAATATAAATATAACACTTACGTCGCTTCGCAGATCGTTCCATCTCCTTCCCCAGGCCCCGCACACACCATCCACGAAAGAGCCACATAGCTACAGCTCACGATCGCTATCTTCACCACTTACAACACCACCAACCTGCTTTCCTTCCAATGTGTTGGTCGTCGTGTCTTGTATGTTATGTGTGTGTAGTGATTGTGTGATGTGTATCAATCACGAAAGCCCGCACACGTGTGTAGAGCGTGTGGGTCGTGTGCTGTCGAACTGTCGGGCCTGTGGTCCCTCACGCACAATAACCGCCACGCCCCCACAGTCTGTGGCTTTGTATCGTGTCGTGCGTGTGTTGTGTGTGATGGGTGTGGTGTGGGAACCCATACATCACCGAAGCAACTGCACGAGGGTTTAGCTCGCTGTGTGTATGTCGCTGTGTTGTCTGGGCTGTGTGTGTACCGTGCCTGTACTCCAATACGCACGCCACACGTGTGGGTGGGTGTGTGTTGGTGTGGGTATCGTATGTGATGGTGTCGATGTGCGGCGTGATGTGATGCTGTAACTGCACTACATCCCATGCACCACAGGGTGTGTGGGTGTGTGTGTGTGTGGTGTGTGTTGTTTGTGTGGTGTGTGTTTACTCCAGCCACCGCACGATGATGTGAATGCAATGTTAGTGATGTGCAAAGGGTGTGTGTGTGTGTGTGTGTGTGTGTGCTGTTGGTGTGTGTGAAAGATCACTTTTAGACATAGAAGGATCTAGCAAAGTTTTACTTACGGGATCTGGCACGCGTGTATATGTACTACTAATAATATATTACCCATCCTACCCATATATCACAACAAATCGTGTAAGCCTAGTGATTTGTGATACCGTACTTTGTGTGTGTAGCGCGCTTTCGCGCAGCAATGCGTAATGTGAGTGTTGTTCTTTAACACCAAGATAGGGGCGCTTCCGCTCAGGGAATACAGCAGGCCATTCGGTAAGTGGGTGAAAGTCCACCAACCAACTCCGCGACCTCTTATCACTCTGTACCCAAACCTTGGAATATGCACTGTGTACAGCATATATTCAGCCCACCAAACTCGCATGTGTCCTCTACACACCACCCACAAAACGTGCGCAACCATCACCACCGGTCCGGCCCCAAACTACCACAAACACCCTCTACCACCCCACCGTTACAAAAAAAACAAAAACTACCCCCTGGTAGCTTCACTACCCCCATTTCGAGCTCATGCCCGCCCACAATCCTCTTTAAGTGTTAGTGGCCGTTTGCAAATGGCTAGTCCTATCATGATTTAGCAGAGCCCTTTCCCCTTCTTCCCACATTCACAAGGACGCGACACCCACGCCACCTCAAACTGATAAATCATATCCAAATCTCCATATTTGTCTCCACGCACTGTATCTATGTGTGTGTAATATATGCTAGTCCTCTTTTTTCGGTTTCCAGTTCATTTCTGTTCAGCAGACACCATAACAGAGCCCTGTTTCAGCACAGCGCTGTCACCACTACGTGTGTAGCGTGCTACCTACCCATATACCTAATGATCAAATAACACTAACCCAAACACCACACACCCTCCCAGCCCTACCATACTTGCCCACTCTACCCGATACAACTATTACCAACCCTCCTCCCATTGCTCACCAATAACCACCTATTCAGCCTCCACCCATGCTCCTACAAACCTGGCCCACCCTCTCATTCCAACCCAACCAGCCTTGTCGTCTCTTCCTGCTGTCTACGGTGAATGAAACCTTTTCGGTCAGAAAGAGTGTATCAAATTCATGAACTTTCTTTCCTTTTTGGGAGATAGTTCCTGTTCCGGCCGTTGGGTGTATAGTGTTTCTGATCTGCTTGTGGTGTCCCGTTTGGAATTGTACCGTAACTATAGAGTTACGTCGTCTTGATCCTGTGCGATCCCAATTAGAGATCCTGGCTATCGTTCAACATATGTTTTGCATCCACCCTCCACACGACCCCACGCAGCGCAGCGGCAAGGACAACACATAACCACCTTCTCTTTTTACTTTTTTTTTTTTTCATTTTATTTCTTTTTCGTCAAAAACATCGCATTTGTTTTTTACTACAATGAACTTCTTTTTCAAATCTAAGGGACAATTTTCCAAACGAGTATTATACGGTCGAAATATCAGAGCTACTGAATCGTTTTCGGTCCGACTGAATAGTTCATCCCCCGCATATCATTGCTGTTTCCCTGTCCTCCTTGACAGAGTGACATCTAACCTTATAGTCGTAGAACCCGCCGCCGTGAACGTAGTTCGTGGTAGACTGGGTCTGAATCATATTCCTGAGTTGACCCTCAAATCGCTGGTAGGAACTCCGCAATCGTGGCAATAATCAGCCTGTTCTTTAAAAGCAGTCGCGTAACGATTTAGAACGAATAACCTTCGACTTATCACAAAAGTCCCATGCATTTTGAATATTAGCCCACCAAATTCCTTTGCGCTAAAAACAAATATTTACTATTTTTTTATATTTTTATTTTATTTTTTTTTTTTTTTTTTTCTTTTATTATTTTTTTTAGATTTTCATCCGCCAAGCTTAACAGTCTATTTATAGTGTTTGGGGGATTAAAAAAAAAAATGGTGGTAGATTATAAGAGAATGTTCTTTTGTTACCTCTAGCATAGGCTCTGACAGACACCCATGTGTCTGAAGTGTATTGAAGAAGTGGATTTTGAACATAAAGACGCTGAATCAGACACAAGTTTGTGTGAACTTTCTTGGTTTTTTGGTTTTCGTTTCTGTTTATTTAATATATGTAACGTACGTGAGACGGCTTTTTCAATTCGTCGAATTTCTGTCCTTCTTTCTCGCGATTGGTACATTACACCAGCAAAATTACGCTTGCTGTGCTTTGAGACACAGTCAGGCCAAGTAGCCTATACATACAGATGCGCTCGGGGCAGATGTGATCGTCTCTTTTCCTCCGCCTCCAACTCTCCTCCAACCCCCTATTCCCTTACCCGCTTCCTTTCCTCTATTCTCTGTTCATTATTCTAGTGCTGTCGACCTCTTCTTTTCTACGGGTCATGGACGACCCCTCACGATTGGTTGGGTAACAGCTTTTTTCAACCGATCAAATGGCAACGAGAGGCCATTGTCTCTTTTTTTCTGTCAAATATATCTAAAGGATGAATGGTTGATGTATTGTATTGTACATCATTGTTAGCGCATGGTGTTTTTGAATTCCCAGTTCTTATAGAACAGGGAGTACTGTACAATGGGAACGAAGAAATGCTGTCCGCGTGCCTGTTTGTTTGTGTGTCTGTCTGTGTGTCTGTCTGCGGTCAAAATGTGTTCCACTCGCTCCAGACAAAACTTCTGGGCCGATCTTTTCTGAAAATTTGTAGGTATGTTCATTATGGGTCACAGATGATGCCCGATGTTTTTATTTTACCAGAATAGCCGTTACTAGCGGTTATAACAGCCCAAAACGGTTGTTCTTCTTTATGGAATATCTCAGAAAGTACTTTTCTTCAAGATAAACTGGGAGTACGGTTATATGCTTTGCATCTTGTTTGTTTGTTTGTTTGTCTGACCTCCTTTTTTCAGTCTAATACAAGGATTTTAAACGTGGTCCTGGAAAGGTTTTAACCTTTTCCATGTTTTAAAATGTTATCGGAGAATAAATTAAACAAGAAATTGTAATAAGGGAAAGGTTTTTAACATTTTTCGTGTTTGAAAATGTTATCAGAGAAGAAAGTTTAAAAAATTATAATAACCCATAGGAACCCTTGCAAACTCAACAGCTTACTCCCCTGTGACTTCTGGGTGACCTGGCTTCGTCCCCTGTCCCCCTCCCTCCCCCTCTCTTCCCCTTCACCGATATATGTCTTGGACGCTTGTTATTAAATTCTGCTAGTACCAGTCCTTGTATACCAAAAGTATGGCAGAGGCTTACAGCAAAACACTAACAGCAACATCGACAGCACTTTCTGGTTAAATTTCTTCCATAGCCAAGGTCAAGATCTAGGGATATATATATATAAAAAAATCTGGTCAAAATGTGGACAAAGTAGCTCCGCTGTTCTGGACGTGAGTGGCATGTTTTGATGTGATCGGTGGTGACCGGACCAAGTGGCTGAGTATATACACACCTCCCTATGTGAGAGAGTTGGACGTTAGACACGCTCCCCAACTTAACGTTCACTTTCTGTCAATGTAGATATATAACACTTACTTCTTCGCAGATCGTCTTTCCTTTCCGTCACCCCTGCTGCTTCTTCCTTGTGTGTGTGTGTGTGTGTGTGTGTGTGTGTGTGTGTGTGTGTGTGTGTGTGTGTGTACTCATGCACGCACGTGTGTGTGTGTGTGTGTGTGTGTGTGTGTGTGTGTGTGTGTGTGTGTGTGTGCACTCACGTTCGACGCAGAATGTGTGTGTGTGTGTGTGTGTGTGTGTAGACTCTGTACTCATGCACGCACGTGTGGTTTGGTGTGTGTGACAGTGACCACGAAAGTGTGTGAGCACAGCACAGCACTCACATGCACCGCGTGTGTGTGTGTGTGTGTGTGTGTGTGTGTGTGTGTGTGTGTGTGTGTGTGTCATGCACGTGTGTGTGTGTGAGTGTGTGTGCTGTGTGTGTGTGTGTGTGTGTGTGTGTGTGTGTGTGTGTGAAACACTTGCACGCACGACCTGTGTGTGTTTACTTAATGTGTGGTGTGTATGATATATGTGTATGTGTGTATGTATGTGTGTATATAAAGCATATATCTAGATGATCATAGAACAGTTTGTACTTGTGTGTGGGGTGTATGATATATATATACGCACGCGCGTATGTATATATATATATATACATGTGTGTGTGTGTGTGCGCGTTTGTGTGTGTGCGCGCGTGCGCGTGCGTGCGTGTGTGTGTTCTTTACCAAGAGAGGGGCTCGGGCTCAGGGAATTATCAGCCAGTTCGGGAAGGGGTGAAAGTCACACATCGCGTACATTTATCTATGTACCTTGGTAATAATGCACTGTGTACAGCATATTCAGATGATGTGTCTCTACACACCACCGGACCATCACCACCACCCCTCGATCCTACTCCAGCCTCCCTCTATCGCCAACTACCCTCTCCCCCCCTCCCCCACCGTTACACTCCTGGTGTTCATTTATTCGAGCTCATGCCCACAATCCTCTTTAAGTTTAGTGGTTTGCAATGGCTATTCCTATCATGATTTAGCCACTTTTTCCCCATTCACAAGGAGCGAAGCCTCACTGAATAAAATCATTCCAATTCATATTTGTATCCACGCCTTGTATATATGTGTGTGTATATATGCGAGTCTCATTTCGGTTCCAGTGTCATTTCTAGTTCAGCAGACAATCATACAGAGCCCTTTTCAGCGCTGTCACCACCTACGTGCCCCCCCCCCCCCCCCCCCCCCCCTTCTCCCTTTCTCTTGTGCTGGTTCTGTGAAGAATCAGGTATCGTTTGCATAGCTCCGATATATTCCAGATTTTTACAACACCCCCCCCCCCCCCCTTTTTTTTTTTTTTTAGTGATAGGAGCGGGAGGTCACTGTTTAGGCCGCTTACTCGCGGGGATTAATCTTTCACCGCTGTGAAGGCTGTTCCGCTTCATTTGGTGTTAGCATTGAGCCTTTTAACGGAACGTCCAATGGGCTGTGACGATCGGTCTTCGAGTCGTGTGGTCACACTTTGCTGTGAAAGAATCCCTGGGAACGGTTGATGGTGTGGTGTGGGGGGGGGGGGGGGGGGGATATGGAGTTGATAGGAGCTGGAAAACTGAGGATTGAGTGTGGGACCTGGCCGGTGTAGTGGATAGCACATTGTTCTCTTGACCCGGGGTCTAGGGTTCAAATCCCCGATAGGGACAGCAGCAGCCAGACTGGAGACTATCTTCTCTTGACAGTCGACATTTTAGTGGATAGAACATCATGCTCTTGACCCGAAGTCCAAGGTTCAAATCCCTGCTAGGCACAGCCGCCAGACTAGAGACTCTTTTGTCTTCAAAGTCAGGATTTTTGCATAGCTGGAGCCCAGCAAGTGCCTCGATTAAGGTCTTAAGCACACGAGTGTGGTATTTTTAAACTTATCCTAAAGCAAAGGGACGCTAATCGAAAAGACGTGTATGGTGATAAAGGGGGGTGGGGGTGGGGTGGGGGGTGAGGGGGGGAGGGGGGGGGGGGGGGGGGGAGGGAGAACGATCCCCGTGGCGGTCTGCTGTGTACGTTAATTAGATCAGAGTCATCTCCAGCTTCCACAAGTGGTCAGAATCTCTTTTTCTTTTCTGTTCAAACCTTGCCCATGCTTCTTATAAAATTCGTGTGCGTTCATTTTTTTTCATTCGAAGTCTGGACTGAACTTCTATTTTACAAATGTCTTTTCACTTCTTTTCTGTTTTGTCACGTTTACATTGATTTGACCAAACAGGACGTGGTAGTCAGTGCTGAATTACTTCCTGATTCATTCAACGTCAGAATTGTGCATGGACATGGGTTGTACCCATTTGTCATGGCGGAACCGTAAGAAATACCCTAGACGTCAGGTGTGCAAACGCATGCATTGAAAAGAAGAAAGAAAAAAAGAGAGCAGAGGCTTGCATGTCTGCTAATTCCCGTGTGATCGCCGGTACGCAGAAGAGAAGGCAATAGTGTGCTAATAGATACCACCTGTATTGTCCTAAGCCCCCTCCCACCCCATCGACAAAACAAAAAACAACACAAAACAAACAAACAACAAAAACACAACAAACAAACAAACCCCCCCCCCCCCCCCCTCACTCTGTCGTCGTATTCGGACACCAACCCCAAATGCCGCTGCCCTAATGGTTGGATAGAAAGAAAGAAAGAAAAAAAAAGAAGAAATACAATTAATGATCACTAGCGTAAATGTCTGAGTTTTAGCCAAGGCATGAAGAAGGACAAGTGGACATAAATGACGAGATAACGATAGGGGAACATTGGAAAGCATAAAGATGTACAGAAGTCAGGCAGAAATCCTATTCAGAAGTCCTCGGATAAACAAGTTCTGTTACAAAATAACTGCCACAGTCATTTTAGATGAGTACATTTGCGCAAAGTGGTAAACTCTGACCTTGTTTGGAAGTTGTTTCTGCCTGTGCTGGCAAAGCTGCCTGTCTTCCCCGCACTTAAATGTGTCCGAGCCAGTCTGTTAGTCGGTCACACAGCCTCTCTCCCCTCCCTCCCTGTATCTGTTCCCTTTCTTTCCTCTGAGTCTTTCTTCTTGACTGTCTCTGTCTGCAAGTCTGCATCAGTTTCATTCTTCAACCCCCCCCCCCCCCCCCCCCCCCGAATTCGGAAAGCGCAGCAACCCCCCAGCCCTCTCTTGTCCTGGCAACCAGCTCAGTTCGTTAATCCAGATCTTGCCTGCCTCTCTCATTCCATCTCCATCCTCCACTGTCCTCCTCCAGGTGCCGAGTGGTCTGCCTCGCTTCCTCTTCCCCGGTGGTGCCCATCCCAGCGCAGTATGAGGGAGTCTGGTCGTGCATTAAAAAAAGCGTATAGATTCACAAAATTCAACAACAAACATCATCCCTGACACGTTTGAGACACGTTTTTTTTTTTTTTTTTGTTATTAACAGACCGCGATAACCACGCTTTGCAAACTGTCAATGTGCATGTTGCTCTTCCCTAATACTGCTTTGCAAACAAGAACTTGGATCCAAAAAAAAATATTCCGCATTCCTCCGCTTGATGTTCATGAAGTGGTCACGTCCGCAGCACAGTCAGAAAATAAACAGTTCATAGATCCTGATAAGATAACTGCATTGTTGAGTCTCAAGCGTTTGAATATCCACACACCATCCAACACTATTCCCTCCCACCTCCTTTCTCCCATCCCCCGACCCTCTTCCCCCCCCCCCCCCCCCCCCCTCTCTCTCTCTCTTAATTTGCGTATGTTCCTTCTCTCTGCCTGTTCCACACTCCATTGTTACAGCTATGAAGAGACTGCCTGTCAGCGTTGTGACTGATCACGTTTGACGGTGGTCTTGTGTGGATTTGTCAGCATGAATGACATGCACTGAAAGAACGTGTGCGTGACAATGGATTTGTCAGTATGAATGACACGCACTGAAGAACGTGTGCGTGACAATGGATTTGTCAGTATGAATGACACGCACTGAAAGAACGTGTGCGTGACAATGGATTTGTCAGTACGAATGACACGCACTGAAAGAACGTGTGCGTGACAATGGATTTGTCAGTATGAATGACACGCACTGAAAGAACGTGTGCGTGACAATGGATTTGTTAGTATGAATGGCACGCACTGAAAGAACGTGTGCATGACAATGGATTTGTGTTAGTATGAATGACACGCACTGAAAGAACGTGTGCATGACAAGGGCAGATTGCGAGTGAGACTAGGCCTCGTCTAAAATCTTCATCGTTGAATACTACATGAATGAATGAATGAGTATAAATGACTGACCGACCGACTGAATGACTGACTTAATCAATCAATCAATCAATCAACCAATAAGTCAATTTCTTACTCTAGGGGATG